>SZWC01002664.1:87513-115979 GCA_023375785.1 Penium margaritaceum
AACCACTTGCAACCACTCACAACCACTTGCAACCACTCAAAACCACTCACAACCACTCACAACCACTCGCAACCACTCACAACCACTTACAACCACTCACAACCACTCGTAACCACTCGCAACCACTCGTAACCACTCGCAACCACTCCCAACCACTTGCAACCACTGGCAACGACTTGCAACCACTCACAACCACTCGTAACCATTGGCAACCACTTGCAACCACTCGCAACCACTCGCAACAACTTGCCACCACTCGCAACCACTCGCAACCATACGCAACCACTTGTACCCACTCACAACCACTGACAACCACACAAAACCACTCCCAACCTCTCACAATCACGTGCAACCACTCCCAACCACTTGCAACCACTCGCAAGCACTCACAACCACTCGCAACCACTCGCAACCACTCCCACCACTCGCAACCACTCGCAACCACTTGCAACCACTTGCAACCACTAGCAACCACTCCCAACCACTCGCAATCAATCACAATCACATGCATCCACTCGCAACCACTCGCAACCACTCCCAACCACCCGCAACAACTCACAACCACTCCCAACCATTGCAACCACTTGCAACAACTCGCAACCACTCGCAACCACTCGCAACCACTTGAGACCACTCACAACCACTTGCTACCACTCGCAACCACTCGCAACCACTCGCAACTGCTCGCAACCACTCCCGACGACTGGCAACCACTCATGACTACTCGTAACCACTTGCAACCTCTCACACCCACTTGCAACCACTTACAACCATTTGCATCCACCCGCAACCACTTACAACCACTCGCAACATGTTGCAACCACTCACAACAGCTCGTAACCACTCACATCCACTCACAACCACTCGCAACCACTAGCAACCACTCGCAACCACTTGTAATCACTTGCAACCACTCGCAACCACTCGCAACCACTTGCAACCACTCGCAACCACTCGCAACAACTCAAAACCATTTGCAACCACTCGCAACCATGCGCAACCACTCCCAACCACTCGCAACAACCTGCAACCACTTGCAACCACTCACAACCACTCACAACCACTCACAACCACTTGGACGCACTTGCAACCACTTGCAACCACTCGCAACAACTCGCAATCACTCGCAACCACTCACAACCACTCGCAACCACTCGCAACCACGCGCAACCACTCGCAACCACTCGCAACCACTAACGACCACTTACGAGTACTTGCAACCACTCGCAACCACTCGCAGCCACTCGCAACCACTCGCAACCACTCCCAACCACTCGCAACTACTCGCAACAACTCGCAACCACTCACAACCACTCGCAGCCACTCGCAACGACTCGCAACCACTCGCAACCACTCGCAACTACTCGCACCCACTCACAACCACTTGCAACCACGCACAACCACTCACAACCACTCACAACCACTTGGACGCACTTGCAACCACTTGCAACCACTCGCAACAACTCGCAATCACTCGCAACCACTCACAACCACTCGCAACCACTCGCAACCACGCGCAACCACTCGCAACCACTCGCAACCACTAACGACCACTTACGAGTACTTGCAACCACTCGCAACCACTCGCAGCCACTCGCAACCACTCGCAACCACTCCCAACCACTCGCAACTACTCGCAACAACTCGCAACCACTCACAACCACTCGCAGCCACTCGCAACGACTCGCAACCACTCGCAACCACTCGCAACTACTCGCACCCACTCACAACCACTTGCAACCACGCACAACCACTCACAACCACTCACAACCACTTGGACGCACTTGCAACCACTTGCAACCACTCGCAACAACTCGCAATCACTCGCAACCACTCACAACCACTCGCAACCACTCGCAACCACGCGCAACCACTCGCAACCACTCGCAACCACTAACGACCACTTACGAGTACTTGCAACCACTCGCAACCACTCGCAGCCACTCGCAACCACTCGCAACCACTCCCAACCACTCGCAACTACTCGCAACAACTCGCAACCACTCACAACCACTCGCAGCCACTCGCAACGACTCGCAACCACTCGCAACCACTCGCAACTACTCGCACCCACTCACAACCACTTGCAACCACGCACAACCACTCACAACCACTCACAACCACTTGGACGCACTTGCAACCACTTGCAACCACTCGCAACAACTCGCAATCACTCGCAACCACTCACAACCACTCGCAACCACTCGCAACCACGCGCAACCACTCGCAACCACTCGCAACCACTAACGACCACTTACGAGTACTTGCAACCACTCGCAACCACTCGCAGCCACTCGCAACCACTCGCAACCACTCCCAACCACTCGCAACTACTCGCAACAACTCGCAACCACTCACAACCACTCGCAGCCACTCGCAACGACTCGCAACCACTCGCAACCACTTGCAACCACTCGCAACCACTCGCAACCACTCACAACCACTCGCAACCACTTGCAACCACTCGCAACCACTCACAACCACTTGCAAGGACTCGCAACCACTCGCAACCACTCACAACCACTCAAAACGACTTGCAACCACTCACAACCACTCGAACCAATCGTAACCACTCCCAACCACTCACAACCACATACAACCACTCACAACCACTTACAACCACTCCCAACCACTCGCAACTACTCGCAACAACTTGCAATCACTTGCAACCACTTGCAACCACTTGCAAGCACTAGCAACCACTCCTAACCACTTGCAAACACTTGCAACCACTTTCAATCACTTGCATCCACTCCCAACCACTCGCAACCACTCGCAACCACTTGCAACCACTTGCAACCACTCGCAACCACTCGCAACCATTCGCAACCACTCGCAACCACTTGTAACCACTTGCAAGCACTCTCAACCACTGTCACCCACTCGCAACCACTCGCAACCACTCAAAACCACTTGCAACCAGTCGCAACCATTTGCAACCAATCACAGCCACTCGCAACCACTTGCAACCACTCATAACCAATCGCAACCAGTTGCAACAACTTGCACCCACTCACAACCACTTGCAGCCACTGGCAAGCACTCCCAACCACAGGCAACCACTAGCAGCCACTCGCGACCATTCGCAACCACTCACAACCACTTGCAACAACTTGCAACCACTCTTAACCACTCACAACCACTCGCAACCACTCGCAACCACAACCAACCACTCGCAAACACTCGCAACTACTCGCAACCACTCGCAACCTCTAGCAACCACTTGCAAATACTCACAACCACTCGCAACCACTTGTAACCGCCTGCAACTACTCGTAACGACTTGTAACAACTCGCAACCACTCGCAACCACTCACAACCACTTGCAACCACCTACAACCACTCGCAACCACTGGCAACCACTCGCAACTACTCGCAACCACTTGCAACCACTCGCAACCACTCGCAACCACTTGTAACCGCCTGCAACTACTCGTAACGACTTGTAACCACTCGCAACCACTCGCAACTACTCGCAACCACTCGCAACCACTTGTAACCGCCTGCAACTACTCGTAACGACTTGTAACCACTCGCAACCACTCGCAACTACTCGCAACCACTCGCAACCACTTGTAACCGCCTGCAACTACTCGTAACGACTTGTAACCACTCGCAACCACTCGCAACTACTCGCAACCACTCGCAACCACTTGTAACCGCCTGCAACTACTCGTAACGACTTGTAACCACTCGCAACCACTCGCAACTACTCGCAACCACTCGCAACCACTTGTAACCGCCTGCAACTACTCGTAACGACTTGTAACCACTCGCAACCACTCGCAACTACTCGCAACCACTCGCAACCACTTGTAACCGCCTGCAACTACTCGTAACGACTTGTAACCACTCGCAACCACTCGCAACTACTCGCAACCACTCGCAACCACTTGTAACCGCCTGCAACTACTCGTAACGACTTGTAACCACTCGCAACCACTCGCAACTACTCGCAACCACTCGCAACCACTTGTAACCGCCTGCAACTACTCGTAACGACTTGTAACCACTCGCAACCACTCGCAACTACTCGCAACCACTCGCAACCACTTGTAACCGCCTGCAACTACTCGTAACGACTTGTAACCACTCGCAACCACTCGCAACTACTCGCAACCACTCGCAACCACTTGTAACCGCCTGCAACTACTCGTAACGACTTGTAACCACTCGCAACCACTCGCAACTACTCGCAACCACTTACAACCACTCGCAACCACTGGCAACCACTCGCACTTGCAACCACTCGTAACCTCTTGCAGCCACTTGCAACCACTCGCAACCACTCGCAATCACTTGCACCACTCGCAACCAATTGCAGCCACTTGCAACCACTCGCAAGCACTGGCAACCACTGGCAACCACTCATAACCACTCGCAACCACTTGCAACCACTCACAACCAATCGCAATCACTCGCAACCACTTGCAACATCTCACAACCACTTGCAGCTTATCGCAACCGCTTGCCACCACTCGCTACCACTCACAACCATAGGCAACCACTCCCACCCACTCACAACCACTCGCAACCACACAAAACCACTCCCAACCTCTCACAACCACTTGCAATTACTCCCAACCACTCGCAACCACTCGCAACCACTCACAACCATTCGCAACCACTCGCAAGTACTCGTGACTACTCGCGACCACTTGCAACCACTCGCAACCACTCGTACCCACTCGCAACCGCTAGCAACCACTCGCAACCACTCGCAACCACTCGGAATCACTCACAATCACTTGCAACCACTCGCAACCACTTGCAACCACTCGCAACCACTCGTACCCACTCGCAACCGCTAGCAACCACTCGCAACCACTCGCAACCACTCGGAATCACTCACAATCACTTGCAACCACTCGCAACCACTCGCAACCACTCACAACCACTCGCAACCACCCTCAACAACTTGAAACCACTCCCAACCACTCGCACACACTTGCAACAACTCGCAACCACACGCAACCACTTGCAACGATTCGGATCCACTCGCAACCACTTGCAACCACTCGCAACCAATTGCAACCACTCGCAACGACTCACATCCACTCGCGACGACTCGCAATCCCTCACGACTACTCGCAACCAGTTACAACCTCTTGCAACCACATGCAACCACTCAAAACTACTTGAAGCCAGTCGCAACCAATCACAACCATTCGTAACCACTCGCAACCACTCACAACCACTCGCAACCACTCACAACCACTTGCAACCACGAAAAACCACTCGCAACCACTCGCAACCACTCGCAATCACTTGCAACCACTCGCAACCTCTCGCAACCACTTGCAACCACTCACATCCACTGGCAACCACTTTCAACCACTCGCAACCACTTGCAACAATGCGCAACCACTCATAACCACTCCCAAGAACACGCAACCACTTGCAACCACTCACAACCACTCACAACCACTCACAACCACTCACAACCACTCGCAACCACTGGCAACCACTTGCACTTGCAACCACTCGGAACTACTCACAGCCACTTGCAACCACTCGCAACCACTCACTCGGAATCACTTGCACCACTCACAAGCAATCGCAACCACTAACAACCATTCGCAAGCACTTGCAACCACTCGCAACGACTCGTAACCACTGGCAACCACTTGCAACCACTCACAACCACTCGCAACCACTTGCAACCACTTGACACCACTCGCAACCACTCGCAACCATACACAACCACTTGTACCCACTCACAACCACTCGCAATCACACAAAACCGCTCCCAACCTCTCACAAGCACTTGCAACCACTCCGAACCACTCGCAACGACTCCCAACCAGTCACAATCACTCGCAACCACTCGCAAGCACTCGTGACTACTCGTGACCACTTGCAACTACTCACAACCACTCGCAACCACTCGCAACCACTCGCAGCCGCTCGAAACCAATCGCATCCACTCGCAACTACTCCGAACCACTCGCAACCACTCGCAACCACTTGCAACCACTCACAATCACTCGCAACCACTCCAAACCACTCGCATCCACTGGCAACAACTCGCAACCGCTTGCAACCACTTGCAACCACTGGCAACCACTCGCTACCACTCGCAACCACTCAGAACAACTCACAAACACATGCAACCACTCGCAACCACTCGCAACCAATCACAACAACCCGCAACACCTCACAACCAATCCCAACCACTCGCAACCACTCGCAACAACTTGCAACCACTCGCAACCACTCGTAACCACTCAAAACCACTCGCAACCACTTGCTACTACTCGCAACCACTCGCAACCACTCACAACAACTCACAACCAATCCCAACCACTCGCAACCACTCGCAACAACTTGCAACCACTCGCAACCACTCGTAACCACTCAAAACCACTCGCAACCACTTGCTACTACTCGCAACCACTCGCAACCACTTGCAACCAATCGCAACCACTCCCCACGACTCACAACCACTCACGACTACTTGCAACCACTTGCAACCTCTCGCACCCACTTGCAACCACTCACAACTTGCAGCCACTCGCAACTACTCACAACCACTCGAAACCACTTGCAACCAGTGACAACCACTTGCAACCACTCACAACCACTGGCAACCACTGGCAACCACTGGCAACCACTCGCAATCACTTGCAACCACTTGCAACCACTCACAACCACTTCCAACCACTCACATCCCCTAGGAACAACTCGCAACCACTTGCAACCACTGGCAACCATGCGCAACCACTCGCAACAACTCACAACAACTCCTAAGCTTTCGCAACTTCTCACAACCACTTGCGACCACTCGCAACCACTCGTAACCACTCGCAACCATTCGTAACCACTCGCAACCACTCCCAACCACTTGCAACCACTCGCAACCACTCGCAACCATTCACAACCACTCGCAACCACTCGCAACCACTTGCAACCACTCGCAGCCACTCGCAACCACTCGCAACCACTCGCACCCACTCGCGACGACTCGCAACCACTTGCGACCACTCGCAACCACTCGTAACCACTCGCAACCACTTGCAACCACTCGCAGCCACTCGCAACCACTCGCAACCACTCGCACCCACTCGCGACGACTCGCAACCACTTGCGACCACTCGCAACCACTCGTAACCACTCGCAACCACTTGCAACCACTCGCAGCCACTCGCAACCACTCGCAACCACTCGCACCCACTCGCGACGACTCGCAACCACTTGCGACCACTCGCAACCACTCGTAACCACTCGCAACCACTTGCAACCACTCGCAGCCACTCGCAACCACTCGCAACCACTCGCACCCACTCGCGACGACTCGCAACCACTTGCGACCACTCGCAACCACTCGTAACCACTCGCAACCACTTGCAACCACTCGCAGCCACTCGCAACCACTCGCAACCACTCGCACCCACTCGCGACGACTCGCAACCACTTGCGACCACTCGCAACCACTCGTAACCACTCGCAACCACTTGCAACCACTCGCAGCCACTCGCAACCACTCGCAACCACTCGCACCCACTCGCGACGACTCGCAACCACTTGCGACCACTCGCAACCACTCGTAACCACTCGCAACCACTTGCAACCACTCGCAGCCACTCGCAACCACTCGCAACCACTCGCACCCACTCGCGACGACTCGCAACCACTTGCGACCACTCGCAACCACTCGTAACCACTCGCAACCACTTGCAACCACTCGCAGCCACTCGCAACCACTCGCAACCACTCGCACCCACTCGCGACGACTCGCAACCACTTGCGACCACTCGCAACCACTCGTAACCACTCGCAACCACTTGCAACCACTCGCAGCCACTCGCAACCACTCGCAACCACTCGCACCCACTCGCGACGACTCGCAACCACTTGCGACCACTCGCAACCACTCGTAACCACTCGCAACCACTTGCAACCACTCGCAGCCACTCGCAACCACTCGCAACCACTCGCACCCACTCGCGACGACTCGCAACCACTTGCGACCACTCGCAACCACTCGTAACCACTCGCAACCACTTGCAACCACTCGCAGCCACTCGCAACCACTCGCAACCACTCGCACCCACTCGCGACGACTCGCAACCACTTGCGACCACTCGCAACCACTCGTAACCACTCGCAACCACTTGCAACCACTCGCAGCCACTCGCAACCACTCGCAACCACTCGCACCCACTCGCGACGACTCGCAACCACTTGCGACCACTCGCAACCACTCGTAACCACTCGCAACCACTTGCAACCACTCGCAGCCACTCGCAACCACTCGCAACCACTCGCACCCACTCGCGACGACTCGCAACCACTTGCGACCACTCGCAACCACTCGTAACCACTCGCAACCACTTGCAACCACTCGCAGCCACTCGCAACCACTCGCAACCACTCGCACCCACTCGCGACGACTCGCAACCACTTGCGACCACTCGCAACCACTCGTAACCACTCGCAACCACTTGCAACCACTCGCAGCCACTCGCAACCACTCGCAACCACTCGCACCCACTCGCGACGACTCGCAACCACTTGCGACCACTCGCAACCACTCGTAACCACTCGCAACCACTTGCAACCACTCGCAGCCACTCGCAACCACTCGCAACCACTCGCACCCACTCGCGACGACTCGCAACCACTTGCGACCACTCGCAACCACTCGTAACCACTCGCAACCACTTGCAACCACTCGCAGCCACTCGCAACCACTCGCAACCACTCGCACCCACTCGCGACGACTCGCAACCACTTGCGACCACTCGCAACCACTCGTAACCACTCGCAACCACTTGCAACCACTCGCAGCCACTCGCAACCACTCGCAACCACTCGCACCCACTCGCGACGACTCGCAACCACTTGCGACCACTCGCAACCACTCGTAACCACTCGCAACCACTTGCAACCACTCGCAGCCACTCGCAACCACTCGCAACCACTCGCACCCACTCGCGACGACTCGCAACCACTTGCGACCACTCGCAACCACTCGTAACCACTCGCAACCACTTGCAACCACTCGCAGCCACTCGCAACCACTCGCAACCACTCGCACCCACTCGCGACGACTCGCAACCACTTGCGACCACTCGCAACCACTCGTAACCACTCGCAACCACTTGCAACCACTCGCAGCCACTCGCAACCACTCGCAACCACTCGCACCCACTCGCGACGACTCGCAACCACTTGCGACCACTCGCAACCACTCGTAACCACTCGCAACCACTTGCAACCACTCGCAGCCACTCGCAACCACTCGCAACCACTCGCACCCACTCGCGACGACTCGCAACCACTTGCGACCACTCGCAACCACTCGTAACCACTCGCAACCACTTGCAACCACTCGCAGCCACTCGCAACCACTCGCAACCACTCGCACCCACTCGCGACGACTCGCAACCACTTGCGACCACTCGCAACCACTCGTAACCACTCGCAACCACTTGCAACCACTCGCAGCCACTCGCAACCACTCGCAACCACTCGCACCCACTCGCGACGACTCGCAACCACTTGCGACCACTCGCAACCACTCGTAACCACTCGCAACCACTTGCAACCACTCGCAGCCACTCGCAACCACTCGCAACCACTCGCACCCACTCGCGACGACTCGCAACCACTTGCGACCACTCGCAACCACTCGTAACCACTCGCAACCACTTGCAACCACTCGCAGCCACTCGCAACCACTCGCAACCACTCGCACCCACTCGCGACGACTCGCAACCACTTGCGACCACTCGCAACCACTCGTAACCACTCGCAACCACTTGCAACCACTCGCAGCCACTCGCAACCACTCGCAACCACTCGCACCCACTCGCGACGACTCGCAACCACTTGCGACCACTCGCAACCACTCGTAACCACTCGCAACCACTTGCAACCACTCGCAGCCACTCGCAACCACTCGCAACCACTCGCACCCACTCGCGACGACTCGCAACCACTTGCGACCACTCGCAACCACTCGTAACCACTCGCAACCACTTGCAACCACTCGCAGCCACTCGCAACCACTCGCAACCACTCGCACCCACTCGCGACGACTCGCAACCACTTGCGACCACTCGCAACCACTCGTAACCACTCGCAACCACTTGCAACCACTCGCAGCCACTCGCAACCACTCGCAACCACTCGCACCCACTCGCGACGACTCGCAACCACTTGCGACCACTCGCAACCACTCGTAACCACTCGCAACCACTTGCAACCACTCGCAGCCACTCGCAACCACTCGCAACCACTCGCACCCACTCGCGACGACTCGCAACCACTTGCGACCACTCGCAACCACTCGTAACCACTCGCAACCACTTGCAACCACTCGCAGCCACTCGCAACCACTCGCAACCACTCGCACCCACTCGCGACGACTCGCAACCACTTGCGACCACTCGCAACCACTCGTAACCACTCGCAACCACTTGCAACCACTCGCAGCCACTCGCAACCACTCGCAACCACTCGCACCCACTCGCGACGACTCGCAACCACTTGCGACCACTCGCAACCACTCGTAACCACTCGCAACCACTTGCAACCACTCGCAGCCACTCGCAACCACTCGCAACCACTCGCACCCACTCGCGACGACTCGCAACCACTTGCGACCACTCGCAACCACTCGTAACCACTCGCAACCACTTGCAACCACTCGCAGCCACTCGCAACCACTCGCAACCACTCGCACCCACTCGCGACGACTCGCAACCACTTGCGACCACTCGCAACCACTCGTAACCACTCGCAACCACTTGCAACCACTCGCAGCCACTCGCAACCACTCGCAACCACTCGCACCCACTCGCGACGACTCGCAACCACTTGCGACCACTCGCAACCACTCGTAACCACTCGCAACCACTTGCAACCACTCGCAGCCACTCGCAACCACTCGCAACCACTCGCACCCACTCGCGACGACTCGCAACCACTTGCGACCACTCGCAACCACTCGTAACCACTCGCAACCACTTGCAACCACTCGCAGCCACTCGCAACCACTCGCAACCACTCGCACCCACTCGCGACGACTCGCAACCACTTGCGACCACTCGCAACCACTCGTAACCACTCGCAACCACTTGCAACCACTCGCAGCCACTCGCAACCACTCGCAACCACTCGCACCCACTCGCGACGACTCGCAACCACTTGCGACCACTCGCAACCACTCGTAACCACTCGCAACCACTTGCAACCACTCGCAGCCACTCGCAACCACTCGCAACCACTCGCACCCACTCGCGACGACTCGCAACCACTTGCGACCACTCGCAACCACTCGTAACCACTCGCAACCACTTGCAACCACTCGCAGCCACTCGCAACCACTCGCAACCACTCGCACCCACTCGCGACGACTCGCAACCACTTGCGACCACTCGCAACCACTCGTAACCACTCGCAACCACTTGCAACCACTCGCAACCAGTCATAACCACTCGCAACCACTTGTAACCACTCGCAACCACTCCTAACCACTTGCAACCACTCGCAACCACTCACAACCACTCAAAACTACTCGCAACCACTCGCAACTACTTGCAACCACTCGCAACCACATGCAACCACTCACAACCACTCACAACCACTTGCAACCACTCATAACCACTTGCAACCAATGGTAACCACTTGCAACCACTCGCAACCACTCGAAACCACTCACAACCACTCGCAAGCACTCACAACCACTCGCAACCACTCACAACCACTCAATGGTAGCCACACCATGCCACTACTTATTGAAGGTCCCTGTGCTTGCTAGGTCATACCTGCTGTCCTCAAACCATTGTTTCCCCCTCTACCCATCTGTGACTCGTACTATGAGTTTTCAGCGTTGACCACACACAGCGCATTTCTTTGGTCAAAGGCAGTACATATGCCTACTTTGGTTGGTTATTGTGCATGGTAGCCAGACCGTGCTTCTGCTTATTGAAGGTCGTTGTACTTGCTAGTTGAAAAATAATATTCTGATGCATTGTTTCATTCTCTGATTATTTGTGACTTGTGATATGGGTTGTGAACGTTGACCACCCATACTGAAATTCTTTGGTCATGGTCAGTGACATATGCCTAGTTTGGTTGTTTGGTGTGCATAGTAGCCATACCGTGCAACTATGTATCGAAGTTATTTGTCCTTTCTAGTCAATACATAGGGTTCTGAAACCATTGTCTCTCCCTCTGACCATTTGTGACTCGTGTTATGAGTTGTCAATGTTGACCACACATAGTGGATTTCTTTGGTCATAGTTAGTGATGTATGCATCCTTTTGGTTGGTCACTGTGCACGCTAGCCACACCGTGCCTCTACTTACTGAAAGGTCTTTGTACTTGCTAGTTGATAGCTAGTGTTCTCAACCCATGGTTTCCTCCTCTGACCATTTGTGACTCCTGTTATGAGTTTTCATTTTTGACCACACTGTGAAATTTGTTTGGTCATGGTTAGTGGCATATGCCTACTTTGGTTTGTCGCTATACATGGTTGCCACACTGTGTCACTACGTACTTTGTTGATAGCCTGTGTTCCCAAACCATTGTTATCCCCTCTCACTATCTTTGACTCTTGTTGTGAGTTGTCAACGTTGACCACATGAAGTGAAATTCTATGCTCATGGTCAGTGACATCTGCAAACTTTGGTTGGCTACTGTGCATGGTAGCCACAATCTGCCACTACATATTGAATGTCTATGTACTTGTTAACCCATAACTAGGCTTCACAAACCATTATTTCCCCTTATGACCATTTGTGACTCGTGTTATGTGTTGTCAAAGTTGACCACACATAGTGACATTCTTTGGTCATGGTCAGTGACACATGCCTACTTTGGTTGGTCATTGTACATGGTAGCCACACCGTGCTACTACTTATTGAAGGTCATTGTACTGGCTAGTTTCAAACTAATATCCTAAACCATTGTTTCCCCCTTTAACCATTTGTGACTCTTGTTATGGGTTGTGAACATTGACCACCCATACTGAAATTCTTTGGTCATGGTCAGTGACATATGCCTAGTTTGGGTGTTGGGTGTGCATAGTAGCCTCACCGAGCCACTACGTATTGAAGTTCTTTGGCCTATCTAGTCAATACATAGGGTTCCCAAACCATTTTCTCTCCCTCTGACCATTTGTGCCTCGTGTTATGAGTTGTCAATGTTGACCACACATAGTGGACTTTTTTAATCATAGTCAGTGACACATGCATCATTTGGTTGGTCAATGTGCATGCTAGCCACACCGTGCCACTACTTGTTGAAGGTATTTGTACTTGCTAGTTTATAACTAGTGTTCCCAACCCATTGTTTCCCCCTCTGACCATTTGTGACTCATGCTATGAGTTTCCAATGTTCACCACACACTGTGAAATTCGTTTGGTCATGGTTAGTGGCATATGCCTACTTTGGTTTGTCACTGTACATGGTTGCCACGATGTGTCACTACGTACTGAAGGTCTTTGTGCATTCTAGTTGATAGCCAGTGTTCCCAAACCATTGTTACCCCCTCTCACTATCTGTGAATCGTGTTGTGATATGTCAACGTTGACCACTTGAAGTGAATTTCTTTGGTCATGGTCAGTGACATATGCATAGCTTGGTTGGTCCCTGTCAGTGTTGACTTCGACTTCCGACTTGCCGGGGTCAAGTCGGAGTCGCCAAGTCGAACCACATCGACGTGGAAATCGACTCGACGTGGCACTGTGCGCGCACCAGAAAATTCCAAAAAAAAAAACCCGAGACGAGGACCAAGTTCGGGTCCCTGTCAAGCCCAGACTCGACAAAAACATCAGGCCTTTCTCAGTGTGCGGCGCCGAAAGGAGGATTGCCCATGCAGGTGGCAACATACCACCCGCTGGCGTCTCCACATCCGATTGGTCTATGTGCTGGCGGCCAGCACATAGACCAATCATGCAATATGCAGTGGTACTCGAGGCTGCCAGCACATCAGTGCAATGCTCCTGGACAGCACCCTATCCAATGAACCTAGCCCCCCCCCCCCCCCCCCCCCCCCCCCCCCCTCTCCAATCAACGTGGCAGGTTCACTAGCCAGTGGACTCCGGATGGAGATAGGCAAACCCTCTCTCTTCACTTGGTCACTCGTTCCACAGTCGCCATCGCCCACGATGGCGACTGTGGCCGCTGTCACTCCTGCAAGGCCAGCCGTCCTCACTGGCGACTTTCTTACCGTTGCCTTAAGCAAGTTCTTCCGGCCATGTCCTACCCAGTCCGGCTACCCAGGCTTCTGGTGTGGGGCTTGTGGAAAATCATTTTCCGGCGGATGTGACCGCATGCGCGGACACTTTGGTGCGGCCGTTGGAAATGTTGCACGCTGCAAGACTCCGCCGGCGCTTGCCCGTGCGCTGTTGGGACTTCCACCTGGACCCACCCCAGACAACTTCACCCCTGCTGACGAGACGCTATACAATGGTGAAGGAGAATCATGGGGCACCAAGGACAAGCCCGCCAACTGGGGCGCGCTGGTTAACCAGCGCAAGCGCAAGGCCGCAAGAGAGGCTGCCGGTGTTGGCAACACCGACGATGCAAGTGACGTGCAGCAGCAGCAGCAGCAGCAGGAGCAGCAGCAGCGGAGGTCCAATGCTGCACTTGCACCCATCATTGCCTCCATCCGGAGCGGCACACCAACCTCGGCTGCATCTCTCAACTCCACCCGCCAGACGTTGATGTCCGAGCACATTGCTAATGCTGCCAACGCACAGTGCCAACGCACCATTGTGAAAGTCATGGCAAAGTGCGCACTGCCAATCTCTTGGTGCCGAGAGGCAGTGGTGTTGGAGCTGGTGGAGGATGCACGCCGCACCAACCCATCCTTCTGGCTGCCGGCAAAGGACCGGGTCACCAAAGAAATCCTCCCGCAGCTGGACCAGGAGCTGGCGGACATGGAAGCTCCACTTCGAGATGGGTGGGACATTTTTGGTGTTTCTCTCGGTGTTGACGAGTGGAGTGACATTCAGATACGGCCGATCTACTCGGCCATGGCAACGAACGCCGAGGGTACCGCCCACCTTTTCTCCCGAGATGCAAGCGGTTTGGTCCGGGATGCAAACCATGTTGCTGCTGTGATTGACCAGGCATTGCAAGAGGTTGGGCCGCAGAGAGTGGTCATGGTCATTACGGACAATGCATCTGTGAACAAGAAGTCTTACGAGGCACTGACTGCAAAGTACCCGCATGTGTTTTTCACGCACTGCATTGCACACAGCCTGGATCTTGTGCTCAAGGATGTTGGAAAGACAGAGTGGGGAAGCAATCTGGTGGCAAAAGCAGAGAAGATTGTCACATTTTTCCGCAACAAGGATTTTTTGCGGTCATGGCTGAAGGAAGAGTCTGGTGGAAAGGTGTTGTTGCCCGCTGCTGCCACGCGCTTTGCCTCTGTTCACCGCATGCTGAAGCGGCTGTTGCTTTTACGCGAGGTGTTGGAGAAGATGGTGAAGAGTGACAAGTGGAAGGAAATTGGGAAGGGCCGGGATCCAGGGGCAAAGCAGAAGAAGAAAGAGGTGCGGAAGTTGGTAAGGTTGGGAGTGTTCTGGGTTCAGGTGAAGGCAATGGTCAAGTTGATGACTCCCATTGTCATTGCTCTCAGGAAGGCTGACTCCACTGGTGGCACTGCTGGAATTGTGTACGAGGCATTGCTTGATTGCACAGATTCTGTCCGCAAGCTCGGAGTTGCGCGAGGGCGCCGCCGTGCTGCGTGCAACCCAACATGGGTGAAGTACGTCCTGGAGCGCCTGAGCTACAGGTGGACGACGCAGATGAACTGTCCCATCTTTGCAGCAGCACGGCGTGTGCACCCGCAACACTTCGGGCACAAGTTCGATGGAGATGAAAAGATTGTGGAGGCGTGGAACACAGTGGTGGCGGCTCTGGTGACAGAAGCAGAACAGGAGCAGCTGCAAACGGAGCTCGAGGGATTTGAGAATGCCCGAGTCACAGTTGACCTGGATCCGGCAAGGGCCAAGGATGTTGAGAGGGCCAAAGCAGCAGCACAGCAGGTGGTGTCCGGGGACTTGCCCGCCTTTCGCTGGCATGCCCGCCATATGACACGGTTGCCCGTGCTGCGTTCCTTTGCTATGCGCCTCTTGGCACAGCCCTGCAGCTCTTCAGACAATGAGAGGGTGTTCAGCAAGCACCAACTGGTGCAAACAGCACGGCGCAACCGTCTCCACGTGAAGACTCTGGAGCTACTGGTTAGGGTGAACGTGAGGCTNAAGCTGTACGGAAAGACCAAGGCGAAGCAGCTGACTGCGGACATTCAGAAGTTGGTGGAGGAGGATCCATGTGAAAGCGGCAGCGAGGATGATGGAGACATCGAACCTGACGATGACGTCATAGAGGTGGGAGCATCGCGCTGGGATCCAGCCATTGCCGAGGCGGGTGGTGGTGATGAGGCCGATGGTGGTGCTGCTGGTGCAGGAGTGCAGGAGTGGGGCATTGGGGATGACAGGGGCGAGGCATCAGAAGATGATGATGATGATGACGACGATGATGACTTGGAAGAGATGGAAGAGGAGGACGGAGGTGGTGACAGTGAGGGTGGCAGTGAGGATGAGGAGTCGGGACCAGGATCTGCACAGGAGGAGGTGCAGCGTGTGATGCGCTCAGGTGTTCGGAAACGCACACAGTTGGAGACGCCTCTAGTGCAGGCTGCAGCTGGAAACATCGCAGCTGCAGCAACTGCTTCTGCAGCAGCTGCTTCTACAGCAGCTGCTCCATCTTCTGGTGCACCCTCTTCTGCTGTGACAACTGCTGCAGTTGCATCAAAGTCTGTTGTTGGTAGCACAGGCCGCCCAAAGAGGACTAAGAAGAAAGAATAGGATTGAAATGTTTCGTGAGTTTGAACTTCTCCTTTCATGTGTTCAGTGTTGCTCATTGAACTATCGCTTTCTCCTTGTTCAGCTTTGCACAGCATTAATCATTCTGTTGCAAAGAAAAGCAAAGTGTTTTAGAATTAAAGGAACATGACATACTTTGATAATGTCCATCAATGCCAGCCAACCTAGGTTTACACAGCGCATTGCAAGTTGATGTTCACACAATAGGCAGAAGTGTCATGGTTTTGGGACAACTTGGTGAAACTGAGCAAACCGACTTGACATGTGTTAGACATGTAACATCTGTTTGTGAATGCAATGAGGAATCTGGCTGTGGAAAAATGAGGAAAACGACTTGGATTGCAAAACCGACTTGGCGACTTAGACCAGGAGACAACGACTTTCGACTTTCGACGTGCCGACTTAACATCGACTTCGACTTGGAGAAGGCAACATGGGTCCCTGTGCATGGTAGCCACACTGTGCCACTACATATTGAAGGTCTTTGTACTTGCTAATCGATAACTAGTATTCACAAACCATGATTTCCCCCTCTGACCATTTGTGACTCGTGTTATGAATTGTCAAAGTTGACCACACATAGTGACATTCTTTGGTCATGGTCAGTGACACATGCCTACTTTGGTTGGTCATTTTACATGGTAGCCACACCGTGCCCCTACTTTTTGAAGGTCGTTGTGCTTGCTAGTTGATACCTGGTGTTCCCAAACCATTGTTTACCCCTCTAACCATTTGTGACTCATGTTATAAGTTGTCAACGTTGACCACACACAGCGGATCTCTTTGGTCAAAGGAAGTACATATGCCTACTTTGGTTGGACACTGTGCATGGCAGCCACACCATGCTACTACTTATTCAAGGTCGTTGTACTTGCTAGTTGAAAACGAATATTCCGAAACCATTGTTTCCCCCTTTGACCATTTCTGACTTGTGTTATGGGTTGTGAACGTTGACCACCCATAGTGAAATTCTTTGGTCATGGTCATTGACATATGCCTAGTTTGGTTGTTTGGTGTGCATAGTAGCCACACTGTACCACTGTGTATCGAAGTTCTTCATCCTTTCTAGTCGATACATAGGGTTCCCAAACCTTCGTCTCTCCCTCTGACCATTTCTGACTCGTGTTATGAGTTGTCAATGTTGACCACACATAGTGGACTTCTTTGGTCATAGTCAGTGACGTATGCATCCTTTGGCTGGTCACTGTGCACGCTGGCCACACCGTGCCACTACTTGTTGAAGTATTTGTACTTGCTAGTTCAAAACTAGTGTTCCCAACCCATTGTTTCACCCTTTGACCATTTGGGACTCGTGTTATGAGTTTTCAATGTTGACCACACACTATAGAATTCTTTTGGTCATGGTTAGTGGCATATGCCTACTTTGGTTTTTCACTGTACATGGTTGCTACGCCATGTCAATACATACTGAAGGTCTTTGTGCTTTCTACTCGATAGCCAGTGTTCCCAAAGCATTGTTACCCCCTCTGACTATCTGTGACTCATGTTGTGAGTTGTCAACGTTAACCACATGAAGTGAAATTCTTTGGTCATGGTCACTGACATATGGATAATTTGGTTGGTCACTGTGCATGGTAACCACACTGTGCCACTACATATTAAATGTCTTTGTACTTGCTAATCCATAACTAGTATTCAAAAACCATTGTTTCCCCCTCAAACCATTTGTGACTCGTGTTAGGAGTTGTCAAAGTTGACCACACATAGTGACATTCTTTGGTCATGGTCAGTGACACATGCCTACTTCCGTTGGTCATTGTACGTGGTAGCCATGACGTGCCACTACTTTTTAAAGGTCCCTGTGCTTGCTACTTGATACCTGGTGGTCCCAAACCATTGTTTCCCCCTCTGACCATTTGTGACTCGTATTATGAGTTTTCTACGTTGACCACACACAACAGATTTATTTAGTCAAAGGCAGTACATATGCCTATTTTTGTCTGTCATTGTGCATGGTAGCCAAACCTTTCTACTATTTATTCAAGGTCGTTGTACTTGCTAGTTAAAAACTAATATTCCGAAACC
The DNA here is from genome assembly GCA_023375785.1 of Penium margaritaceum. Taxonomy (NCBI): domain Eukaryota; kingdom Viridiplantae; phylum Streptophyta; class Zygnematophyceae; order Desmidiales; family Peniaceae; genus Penium; species Penium margaritaceum. The sequence continues at coordinate 106,407 of SZWC01002664.1, forward strand.
ATTGTTTCCCCCTTTGACCATTTGTGACTCGTGTTATGGGTTGTGAACGTTGACCACCCATATTGACATTCTTTGGTCATGGCCAGTGACATATGCCTAGTTTGGTTGTTCGGTGTGCATAGTAGCCACACCGTGCCACTGCGTATTGAAGTTCTTTGGCCATTCTAGTGGATACATAGGGTTCCCAAACCATTGTCTCTTCCTCTGTCCATTTGAGACTCGTGTTATAAGTTGTCAATGTTGACTACACATTGTGGATTTCTTTGGTCATAGTCAGTGATGTATGCATCCTTTGGTTGGTCACTGTGCACGCTAGCCACACCATGCCACTACTTGTTGAAGGTCTTTGTACTTGCTAGTTGATGACTAGTGTTCCCAACCCATTGTTTCCTCCTCTCACCATTTCTGACTCCAGTTATGAGCTTTCAACGTTGACCACACACTGTGAAATTCTTTTGGTCATAGTTAGTGGCATATGCATTCTTTGGTTTGTCACTGTACATGGTTGCAACGCCGTGTCACTACGTACTGAAGATTTGTGTGCTTTCTAGTTGATAGCCAGTATCTCCAAACCATTTTTACCCCCTCTCACTATCTGTGACTCTTGTTGTGAGTTGCCAACATTGACCACATGAAGTGAAATTCTCTGTTCATGGTCAGTGATATATGCATACTATGGTTGGTCACTGTGCATGGTAGCCATACTGTGCCACTACATATTAAAGGTCTTTGTACTTGCTAATCGATGACTAATATTCACAAACCATTGTTTCCCCCTCTTACCATTTGTGACTTGTGTTATGAGTTGTCAAAGGTGACGACACATAGTGACATTCTTTGGTCATGGTCAGTGACACATGCCTACTTTGGTTGGTCATTGTACATGGTAGCCACACCATGTTGTTAGTAGAATGCAATGAGAAATGATGGAAAACGCAGAAGCATGCGGAAGCAGCGCAACATGCACGAGTACGTCAGCAGGGTGACGGAAGCAAGAGCGGTCCCGAAAAGTTTGTTGCAGAGCTTGCGGGGAGCTGTGTCACTGAGGATGTGAGGCAGTCTGAAACTTTGATGAGAGAGACAGAGCCTCAAGAGTGGCGAGAGCGATGGAGTGCTGGGTACTGAGCGAAGGAGCAGAAGTGACAAGGCGAAGAACTGTGAACTGAGAGTGTAGGCGAAGGCAAGATGAGCGAATTGCGAGCAGAGCGAGGACACGGCGGCAAAGCCGCCGAGCAAAAGGGAACAGGATGGGAAGAACTATTCTGGTATAACTCGAGGGAAGGAACATCCTCGGTAATATATTGCAGAACAGGACAAAAGCTAGAGCAACGGCTTCTTTTCCGCTAGCTGGACGCGGTTGCAACATGGTCGCAAATATTAGGGACGGCTCGCCTCTGAGTTCTCGATCGTGACCGAAAATCCGTTGGCGAGGTGGTTTTTGTTGGTTCGGTGCGCAGCCGGAACCTGAACCTTATTCAGAGCTCGGAGTATCCGAGGGAGTATGTCAGTGTCAACTTTAATATTCCGACAGCCCCCTCTGAAGTCAACACTGGAGAGGAAGTGGTGCACAGGTCCGATACAGGGATCGCCAGGTCTCGAAAAAGTCTTTGTATGGTCACCTGATGAGTGGGTGAAGAGAATGATGGGTGGTGAGGATGAGCGCCTCCTTCAGAAGGGCTTCGACCCATTCGACACCAAGAAGAGATACTGAGACAGGAGACCAAGGAGTACCTTCGGAGGTTGAACGTGGGAAACTGGAGTCTCCCAAGATTGAGTACCAGTTCAACTCTCCATTGATGGTAGAGTGTGGAACCATCTATTTTCCTATGCAGTTGATGGGAGTCCCGTAGGCACTCTGGAAGATGAGCAACAATATCAGTCAGTGCTTGACTAGGTGTTGAACAGTCATTGAAGTAGATTTGCTGGACTGAAGGTTGAACACAAAGAATGGCAGTGACGGTATTGTTGCTCATGGTCTGATCGAGTGTAGGGAGTGCCGAGAGGAACCGTTGATTCATCAAGGCCGTTTGGTGAGATGGCCTTGGTGATGATGCTGTTCCAATGGGATACCATCAAGAGCTCATTCTCCTTGGTATGATCCCTCAGAGAGGTGATGATGGAGATGCCGGAGGTGGTGGTGGTGCTGGATGCTGGGGATGAAGGAATGGAGGGTGTTGCCACAACGCCGCACTCAGAGAGTGCTCTGCCATAGTGAGCTCTGTGAGTCCAAGGGAAGTGTAGAGAGGCGGAGCGACTCAGGAAGTCAGGACCATGGATACAACAGCTTGTTCCATCAGTAAGCTTCATCAAGTAGGGAGACGGGTGGTGTCCGGGTCCAGTGGCTTGGCGAGTATGCCTTTGTTGCCTGGCTTCTGCTACGGATGCGGGTGCTGGAGAAGAAGTGGAGGAGGAGTTGAGACGAGGAAGACAAAGAGAAAGGTAGAGGAGGTGGAGCAGGTGCTTCCACTGTCACTGGAGAAGTGACGGCTTGTGCTCCAATTGTGCTTAAGGCAGACGAGCTGTGAGACTGGAGGTGTTCGATGCTCTGACGAGAGGGAATGTTGCTGCTGTTGAGGAGTGATGAGCGAGAGGGAATGTCGGTGCTTTCTAGTTGATAGCCAGTGTTCCCAAACCATTGCTACCCCCTCTGACTATCTATGACTCTTTTTGTGAGTTGTTAATGTTGACCACATGAAGTGAAGTTGTTTGGTCATGTTCAGTAACATATGCATACTTTGGTTTGTAACTGTGCATGGTAGCCACACTGTGCCACTACATATTGAAGGTCTTTGTACTTGCTAATCGATAACTAGTATTCACAAACCATCGTTACCCCCTCCAACCATTTGTGACTCGTGTTATGAGTTGTCAAAGATGACCACACATAGTGACATTCCTTGGTCATGGTCAGTGACACATGCCTACTTTGGTTGCTCAGTGTACACAATAGCCACACCGTGCCACTACTTACTGAAGGTCCTTGTGCTTGCTAGTTGATACCTAGTGTTTCCAAACCATTGTTTCTCCCTTTGACCATCTGTGACAAGTATTCTGAGTTCTCGACGTTGACCACACACTGTGAAATTCTTTTGGTCATGGTTATTGACATATGCCTACTTTGGTTTGTCGCTACACATGGTTGCCACGTCGTGTCACTACGTACTGAAGGTCTTTGTGCTTTCTAGTTGATAGCCATTGTTCCCAAACCATTGTTACCCCCTCTGACTATCTGTGACTCTTGTTGTGAGCTGTCGGCGTTGACCACATGAAGTGAAATTCTTTGGTCATGGTCAGTGACATGTGCATACTTTGGTTGGTGACTGTGCATGGTAGCCACACTGTGCCACTACATATTGGTCTTTGCACTTGCTAATTGATAACTGGTGTTCACAACCCATTGTTCCCCCCTGTGACCATTGGTGACTCGTGTTATGAGTTATCAAAGTTGACCACACCTAGTGACATTCTTTGGTCATGGTCAGTGACACGTGCCTAGTTTGGTTGGTCAGTGTACATGGTAGTCATACCGTGCTACTATTTATTGAAGGTCATTGTACTTGCTTCTTGATACCTGGTGTTCCCAAACCATTGTTTCCCCCTCTGACCATTTGTGACTCGTATTATGAGTTTTCAACGCTGACCACATACAACGGATTTCTTTCGTGAAAGGCAGTACATATGCGTACTTTGGTCGGTCATTGTTCATGGTATCCACAGCGTGCTACTACTTATTCAAGGTCGTTGTACTTGCTAGTTAAAAACTAATGTTCCGAAACCATTGTTTCCCCCTCTGAACATTTGTGACTCGTATTGTGGGTTGTGAACATTGACCACCCATACTGAAATTCTTTGGTCATGGTCAGTGACATATGCCTATTTTGGTTGTTTGGTGTGCATAGTAGCCACACCGTGCCACTACATATTGAAGTTATTTTTCCTTTCTTGTTGATACATAGGGTTCTCAAACCATTGTCTCTCCCTCTGACCATTTGTGACTCGTGTTATGAGTTGTCAATGTTGACCACACATAGTGGACTTCCTTGGTCATACTCAGTGATGTATGCATCCTTTGGTTGGTCACTGTGCATGCTAGCCACAGCGTGTCTCTACTTGTTGAAGGTCTTTGTACTTTCTTGTCAATAACTAGTGTTCCCAACCCATTGTTTCCCCTATGACCATTTCTGACTTGTGTTATGAGTTTTCAACGTTGACCACACACTGTGAAACTCGTTTGGTCATGGTTAGTGGGATATGCCTACTTTGGTTTGTCACCGTACATGGTTGCCACACTGTGTCACTACGTACTAAAGGTCTTTGTGCTTTCTAGCTGATAGCTAGTGTTCAGTAATCCATTGTTACCCCCTCTCACTATATGTGACTTTTGTTGTGAGTTGTCAACATTGACCACATGAAGTGAAATTCTTTGGTCATGGTCAGTGACCTATGCATACTTTGGTTGGTCACTGTGCATGGTAGCCACACTGTGCCATTACATATTGAAGGTTTTTTGTACTTGCTAGGCAATAACTAGTATTCAAAAACCATTGTTTCCCCCTCTGACCATTTGTGACTCGTGTTATGAGTTGTCAAAGTAGACCACACATAGCGAAATTCTTTGGTCATGGTCAGTGACACTTGCCTACTTTGGTTGGTCATTGTAGATGGTAGCCACACCATGCCACTACCTATTAAAGGTCCCTGTGCACACTAGTTGATACCTGGTGATTCCAAACCATTGTTTCCCCCTCTGACCATTTGTGACTCGTATTATGAGTTTTCTACGTTGACCACACACAGCGTATTTTTTTTGTCAAAAGCAATACATATGCCTACTTTGGTCGGTCATTGTGCATGGTAGCCACACCGTGCTACTACTTATTGAAGGTCGTTGTACTTGCTAGTTGAAAACTAATATTCCGAAACCATTGTTTCAACCTCTGACCATTTTTTACTCGTGTTATGGGTTGTGAACGTTGACCACCCATACTGAAATTCTTCGGTCATGGTCAGTGACATATGCCTAGTTTGATTGTTCGGCGTGCATAGTAACCACACCGTGCCACTACATCTTGAAGTTTTCTGTCCTTTCTAGTCAATACATAGGGTTCCCAAACCATTGTCTCTCCCTCTGACCATTTGTGACTCGTGTTATGAGTTGTCAATGTTGACCACACATAGTGGACTTCTTTGGTCATAGTCAGTGACGTATGCATTCTTTGGCTGGTCACTGTGCACGCTAGCCACACCGTGCCACTACTTGTTGAAGTACTTGCTAGTTGATAACTAGTGTTCCCAACTCATTGTTTCCCCCTCTGACCATTTGTGACTCGTGTTATGAGTTTTCAACGTTGACCACACACTGTGAAATTCTTTTTGTCATGGTTAGTGGCATATGCCTATTATGGTTTGTCACTGTACATGGTTGCCACGCCGTGTCACTTCGTACAGAAGGTCTTGTATTTTCTAGTTGATAGCCAGTGTCCCCCAACCATTGTTACCCCCTCTGACTATGTGTGACTCTTGTTGTGAGTTTTCAACCTTCACCACATAAAGTGAAACTATTTGATCATGGTCAGTGACATATACATACTTTGGTTGGTCACTGTGCATGGTAGCCACCCTGTGCCACTACAAATTGAAGGTCTTTGTACTTGCTAATCGACAACTAGTATTCACAAATGATTGTTTCCCCCTCCGACCATTTGTGACTCATGTTATGAGTTATCATAGTTGAGCACACATAGTGACATTCTTTGGTCATGGTGAGTGATACATGCATATGATGGTAGGTCATTGTACATGGTAGCTACACTGTGCCACTACTTCTTGAAGGTCCTTGTGCTTGCTAGTTGATACCTGGTGTTCCCAACCCATTGTTTCCCCCTCTGACCATTTGTAACTCGTATTTTGATTTGTCAACGTTGACCACACATAGCGGATTTTTTTGGTCAAAGGCAGTACAGATTCCTACTGTGGTCGGTCATTGTGCATGGTAGCCACACCGTGCTACTACTTATTGAATGTCATTGTACTTGCTTGCTGAAAAACCAATATTTCCGAGCCATTGTTTCCCCATCTGACCATTTGTGACTCGTGTTATGGGTTGTGAACGTTGACCACCCATACTGAAATTCATTGGTCATGGTCAGTGACATATGCCTAGTTTGGTTATTTGGTGTGGATAGTAGCCACACCGCGCCACTACGTATTTAAGTTATTTGTCCGTTGTAGTCTATACATAGGGTTCCCAAACCGTTGTCTCTCCCTGTGACCATTTGTGAATCGTGTTATGAGTTGTCAATGTTGACCAGACATAGTGGCTTTTTTGGTCATATTCAGTGACGTATGCATCCTTTGGTTGGTCACTGTGCACGCTAGCCACACCATTCCACTACTTGTTGAAGGTCTTTTTACTTGCTAGTTGATAACTAGTGTTCCCAACCCATTGTTTCCCCCTCTGACCATTTGTGACTCGTGTTATGAGTTTTCAACGTTGACCACACACTTTGAAATTCCTTTGGTCATGGTTTGTGCCACATGCCTACTTTGGTTTGTCACTGTACATGGTTGGCACGCCATGTCACTACATACTGAAGGTCTTTGTGCTTTCTAGTTTATAGTTAGTGTTCCCAAACCATTGTTACCCCCTCTGACTATTTGTGACTCTTGTTGTGAGTTGTCAACGTTGACCACATGAAGTGTAATTATTTGGTTATGGTGCCAGACTTGTGCCAGAGTTGTGTCAAAATTGTGCCAGAGTTGTGCCAGAGTTGTGCCGGAGTTGTGCCAATGTTGTGCCAGAGTTGTGCCAGAGTTGTTCCAGAGTTGTGCCAGAGTTGTACCAGAGTTGTGCCAGGCTTCTGCCAGATTTGTGCCAGAGTTGTGTCACAGTTGTGCCAGAGATGTGCCAGAGTTATGCCAGAGTTGTGTAGAGTTGTACCAGAGTTGTGCCAGAGTTGTGCAAGAGTTGTGCCAGAGCTGTGCCACAGTTGTGCCAGAGATGTGCCACAGTTGTGCCAGTGTTGTGCCAGAGATGTGCCGGAACTGTGTTACAGTTGTGGCAAAGTTGTGCCAGAGTTGTACCAGAGTGGTGCCAGAGTTGTGCCAGAGTTGTGCAAGAGTTGTGCCAGAGGTGTACCAGAGTTCTGCCATAGTTGTGCTAGAGTTGGGCCAGAGTTGTGCGAGAGATGTGCCACAATTGTGATACAGTTGTGCCATAGTTGTGCCAGAGTTGTACTAATGTTGTGCAAGAGTTGTGCCAGAGTTGTGCCAGAGTTTTGCCAGATATGTGCCACAGTTGTGCCAGAGATGTGCCAGAGATGTCCCAGAGTTTTGCTTGAGTTGTGCCAGAGTTCTGTCGGAATTGTGCCAGAGTTGTGCGAGATTTGTGCCAGAGTTGTGCCAGGGTTGTGCCAGATTTGTGCGAGTTTGGCCAGAGTTTTGCGAGAATTGTGCCATAGTTGTGCCAGAGTTATGCCAGAGTTGCGCCAGATTTGTGCCAGTGTTGTGCCAGATTTGTGCCAGAGTTGTGCTATAGTTCTGCCAGAGTTGTGCCAGAGTTGTGCCAGAGTTGTGCCATTATTTGCCAGAGTAGTTCAAGATTTGTGCCAGAGTCGTGCTAGAGTTGTGCCAGAGTTGTGCCAGAGTTGTGCCAGAGTTCGGCCAGACTTGTACCAGAGTTGTTCCAGAGTTGTGCCAGAGTTGTGCCAGAGTTGTGCCAGAGTTGTGCCAGAGTTGTGCCGGAGTTGTGCCAGAGTTGTGCCCGAGTTGTGCCAGAGTTGTGCCAGAGTTGTGCCAGAGCTGTGCCAGAGTTGTGCCAGAGTTGTGCCAGAGTTATGCCAGAGTTGTGCCAGAGTTGTACCAGAGTTGTGCCAGAGTTGTGCCAGAGTTGTGTCAGAGTTGGGCCAGACTTGTGCCAGAGTTGATCCAGAGTTGTGCCAGAGTAGTGCCAGAGTAGTGCCACAGTTCTGCCAGAGATGTGCCAGAGGTATGCCAGAGTTGTGCCAGAGTTGTACCAGAGTTGTGCCAGAGTTGTGCCAGAGTTGTGTCAGAGTTGGGCCAGACTTGTGCCAGAGTTGATCCAGAGTTGTGCCAGAGTAGTGCCAGAGTAGTGCCACAGTTCTGCCAGAGATGTGCCAGAGGTATGCCAGAGTTGTGCCAGAGTTGTACCAGAGTTGTGCCAGAGTTGTGCCAGAGTTGTGTCAGAGTTGGGCCAGACTTGTGCCAGAGTTGATCCAGAGTTGTGCCAGAGTAGTGCCAGAGTAGTGCCACAGTTCTGCCAGAGATGTGCCAGAGGTATGCCAGAGTTGTGCCAGAGTTGTACCAGAGTTGTGCCAGAGTTGTGCCAGAGTTGTGTCAGAGTTGGGCCAGACTTGTGCCAGAGTTGATCCAGAGTTGTGCCAGAGTAGTGCCAGAGTAGTGCCACAGTTCTGCCAGAGATGTGCCAGAGGTATGCCAGAGTTGTGCCAGAGTTGTACCAGAGTTGTGCCAGAGTTGTGCCAGAGTTGTGTCAGAGTTGGGCCAGACTTGTGCCAGAGTTGATCCAGAGTTGTGCCAGAGTAGTGCCAGAGTAGTGCCACAGTTCTGCCAGAGATGTGCCAGAGGTATGCCAGAGTTGTGCCAGAGTTGTACCAGAGTTGTGCCAGAGTTGTGCCAGAGTTGTGTCAGAGTTGGGCCAGACTTGTGCCAGAGTTGATCCAGAGTTGTGCCAGAGTAGTGCCAGAGTAGTGCCACAGTTCTGCCAGAGATGTGCCAGAGGTATGCCAGAGTTGTGCCAGAGTTGTACCAGAGTTGTGCCAGAGTTGTGCCAGAGTTGTGCTATAGTTCTGCCAGAGTTGTGCCAGAGTTGTGCCAGAGTTGTGCCAGAGTTGTGCCAGAGTTGTGCCGGAGCTGTGCCAGAGTTGTGCCTGAGTTGTGCTAGAGTTGTGCCAGAGTTGTGCCGGAGCTGTGCCATAGTTGTGCCATAGTTGTGCCAGAGGTGTGCCAGAGTGGTGCCAGAGTTGTCCGAGAGTCCTGCTATAATTGTGCCAGATTTGTGCCAGAGATGTGCCAGTGTTATCCCAGAGATGTGCTGGAATTGTGCCACAGTTGTGCCAAACTTGTGCCAGCATTGTGCCACAGTTGTGCCGAAGTTGTGCCAGAGTTGTGCTAGAGTTGTGCCAGAAAGGTGCCAGAGAAATGCCAGAGTTGTGCCATAGTTGTTCTTGAACTTATCTACAGCTGTGCCAGAGTTGTGCCAGAGTTGTGCCAGAGGTGTGCCAGAGTTGTGCCAGAGTTGTGCCAGAGTTGTGCCAGAGTTGTGCCAGAGTTGTGCCAGAGTTGTGCCAGAGTTGTGCCAGAGTTGTGTCAGAGATGTGCCAGAGTTATGCCAGAGTTGTGCCAGAGCTGTGCCAGAATTATGCCATAGTTGTGCCAGAGTTGTGCCAGAGTTCTGCCAGAATTGTGCCAGAGTTGTGCGAGAGTCGTGCCACAGTTGTGCCGGAGTTGTGCCAGAGCTGTGCCATATTTGTGCCAGAGTTGTGCCAGTGTTGTGCCAGAGTTGTGCCAGAGTTGTGCCAGAGTTGTGCCAGAGTT
>SZWC01002664.1:116689-134471 GCA_023375785.1 Penium margaritaceum
CCAGAGTTGTGCCAGAGTTGTGCCAGAGTTGTGCCAGATTTGTGCCAAATTTGTGACAGAGTTGTGCCAGATTTGTGCAAGATTTGTGCCAGATTTGGGCCAGAGTTGTGTCGGAGTTGCGCCGGAGTTGTGCCAGAGTTTTACCAGAGGTGTGCCAGAGTTGTGCCAGAGTTGTGCCAGAGATGTGCCAGAGTTGTGCCATGGTTGTGCCAGAGTTGTGACAGAGGTATGCCAGAGTTGTGCCAGGATTGTGCCATATTTGTTCCATAGTTGTGCCAGAGTTTTGCCAGAGTCATGCTAGAGTTGTGCCAGTGTTGTGCCAGAGTTGTGCGAGAGATGTGCCAGAGTTGTGCCAGACTTGTGCCAGAGTTGTGCGAGAGTTGTGCCAGAGTTGTGTCAGAGTTGTGACAGAGTTGTGCCAGAGTTGTACCGGAGTTGTGCCAGAGTTGTGCCAGAGTTGTGCCAGAATTGTGCCAGAGTTGTGCGAGATTTGTGCCACAGTTGGGCCAAGTTGTGCCAGAGGTGTGCCAGACTTGCTCCAGAGTTGTGCCAGTGTTGTGCCAGAGTTGTGTTAGTGTTGTGCCAGAGTTGTGCAAGAGTTGTGCTCGAGTAGTGCCAGAGTTGTGCCAGAGTTGTGTCAGAGTTGTGCCAGAGTTGTGCCAGAGTCGTACCAGAGTAGTGCCAAAGATGTGCCAGCGTTGTGCAAGAGTTGTGCTCGAGTAGTGCCAGAGTTGTGCCAGAGTTGTGTCAGAGTTGTGCCAGAGTTGTGCCAGAGTCGTACCAGAGTAGTGCCAAAGATGTGCCAGCGTTGTGCAAGAGTTGTGCTCGAGTAGTGCCAGAGTTGTGCCAGAGTTGTGTCAGAGTTGTGCCAGAGTTGTGCCAGAGTCGTACCAGAGTAGTGCCAAAGATGTGCCAGCGTTGTGCAAGAGTTGTGCTCGAGTAGTGCCAGAGTTGTGCCAGAGTTGTGTCAGAGTTGTGCCAGAGTTGTGCCAGAGTCGTACCAGAGTAGTGCCAAAGATGTGCCAGCGTTGTGCAAGAGTTGTGCTCGAGTAGTGCCAGAGTTGTGCCAGAGTTGTGTCAGAGTTGTGCCAGAGTTGTGCCAGAGTCGTACCAGAGTAGTGCCAAAGATGTGCCAGCGTTGTGCAAGAGTTGTGCTCGAGTAGTGCCAGAGTTGTGCCAGAGTTGTGTCAGAGTTGTGCCAGAGTTGTGCCAGAGTCGTACCAGAGTAGTGCCAAAGATGTGCCAGCGTTGTGCAAGAGTTGTGCTCGAGTAGTGCCAGAGTTGTGCCAGAGTTGTGTCAGAGTTGTGCCAGAGTTGTGCCAGAGTCGTACCAGAGTAGTGCCAAAGATGTGCCAGCGTTGTGCAAGAGTTGTGCTCGAGTAGTGCCAGAGTTGTGCCAGAGTTGTGTCAGAGTTGTGCCAGAGTAGTTACAGAGTTGTGCCACATTTGTGCCAGTGTTGTGCGCGAGTTGTGCCAGAGTTGTGCCAGAGTTATGCACGAGTTGTGCCATAGTTGTGCCAGAGTTGTGCCAAAGTTGTGCCAGAGTTGTGCCAGAGTTGTGCCAGAGTTGTGCCAGAGTTGTGCCACAGTTGTGCCACAGTTGTGCCAGAGATGTGCCAGAGTTGTGCCAGTGTTGTGCCAGTGTTGTGCCAGAGATGTGCCGGAATTGTGTTACGGTTGTGGCAGACTAGCGCCATAGTTGTACCAGAGTTGTGTTAGAGTTGTGCCATAGTGGCGCCAGATTTGTGCTGGGGGTGTGCCAGAGTTCTGCCAGAGTTGTGCTATAGTTGTGCCAGAGTTGTGCCAGAGAAGTGCTGGAATTGTGTTACAGTTGTGCCAGAGCTGTGCAAGAGTTGTACCAGAGTTGTGCCAGAGTTGTGCCAGAGTTGTGCCAGATATGTGCCATTGTTGTGCCAGAGATGTGCCAGATTTGTGCCAGAGGTGGGCCAGAGTTGTGCCAGAGTTGTGCCAGAGTTGTGCCAGAGTTTTGCCATAGTTGTGCGAGAGTTGTGCCAGAGTTGTGCCAGAGTTGTGCCAGAGATGTGCCGGAGTTGTGCCAGAGTTGTCCTGGAGTTGTGCCAGAGTTGTGCCAGAGGTGTGCCAGAATTGTGCCAGATTTGTGCCAGAGTTGTGCAAGAGTTGTGCCACACTTGTGCCAGAGTTGTGCCAGAGTTGTGCCAGATGTGTGCCAGCGTTGTGCAAGTGTTGTGCTTGAGATGTGCTGGAATTGTGCCACAGTTGTGCAATGTTGCGCCAAAGCTGTGCCAGAGTTGTGCCAGAGTTCTGCCGGAGTTGTGCCAGAGTTGTGCCAGAGTAGTGACAGAGTTGTGCCATATTTGTGCCAGAGTTGTGCTCGAGTTGTGCCAGAGTTATGCCATTGTTGTGCCAGAGTTGTGCCAGAGTTGTTCCAGAGTTGTGCCAGAGTTGTGCCAGAGTCGTGCCAGAGTTGTGCCATAGTTGTGCCAGATTTGTGCCAGAGTTGTGCTAGAATTGTGCCAGAGTTGTGCCAGAGTTGTGCCAGAGTTGTGCCGGAGGTGTGCCGGAGTTGTGCCAGAGTTGTGCCAGAATTGTGCCAGAGCTGTGCCAGAGTTGTGCCAGAGTTGTGCCATAGTTGTGCCCGAAAGGTGCCAGAGTAGTGCCAGAGTTGTGTCAGAGTTGTGCCATTGTTGTGCTTGAGTTGTTCCAAAGTTGTGCCAGAGTTCTGCCAGAGTTGTGCCAGAGTTGTGCCAATCAGGACGCAAGTAGGGCGCCTTAAGGGTGCAACCAGGGCACAATTAGGGCACAACTGGGGTGCAAGTAGGGCGCAACTTGGGCGCAACTACGGCGCAAGAAAGGCGCAAGTGGGGCGCAACTATGGTACAACAATGGCTTAAAGAGGACGGAAGTAGGGCACAAGTAGGGCGCAAGTAGGACGCAAGTAGGGCGCAACTAGGACGCAACTAGGGCGCAAGCAGGGTGCAAGTAGGACACAACTAGGGCGCAACTATGGCGTAACTAGGGCGCAAGTAGGATGGAAGTAGGACGCACCTAGGATGCAACTGAGGCGCAACTAGGGTGCAAAAAAGGCGCAAGTAGGGCGTAAGCAGGGCACAACTAGGGCGTAACTAGTCCCCAACTGAGGCACAACTAGGGCGCAACTAAGGCGCAAGTTCCTACTTGCGGTTCAAGTAGGACGCAAGAAGGGCGCAACTAGGGCACACGTAGGGTGCAAGGAGGGCGCAACTAGGGCGCAACTAGGGTGTAAGTAGGGCACAACTATGGCGTAGCTAGAGCCCAACTGAGGTGCAACTAGGGCGTAACTGAGGCGCACGTATGGCGCAACTAGGACGTAAGGAGGAAGCAACTAGGGCACAACTAGGATGCAAGTAGGGCGCAAGTAGGGTGCAAGTAAGGCGCAACTAGGGCACAACTAGGGCGCAAGTAGGGTGCAACTAGGGTGTAACTAGGGCACAAATAGGGCGCAAGTAGGACACATGTAGGGTACAAGTAGGGTGCAAATATGGCGCAACTGTCAGAATATTGAAGACGAAGTCAACACTGACAGAATCCTTGGGATAATCCGAGGTCTGAATAAAGTTCAGGCTCTGCACCGAGCCAACACGAACCACCTCGCCAACGAATTGCCGGTCACGATCGAGGACCCACAGGCGAGCTGCCCCTAATTACTGCGACCATGTCACAATCGCGTCCGGCTAGCGGAAAGAAGCCGTTGCTTTGTTTTTGTACTGGTCTGCTATATATTACCGATGATGTTCATTCCCTCGAAGTTAGCCAAAACAGTTTTGTCCATCCTGTTCACCTTTGGTTTTGCGACTTCGCCGCCGTGTCTTCACTCTGCTCGCTCCTTTGCTCACTCTTCAATTATTGTTCACTCTCATCCATCGGCCATGCACCTCTTTGCTCCGTCACTCTCGTTCCTTCACTCAACCTCTCCCACTTCACTCCTTGCACCATCAATTCCACCCACCTTGCTACACCATTCCCTTGCTATGACTACCTGTCTATCTCGCAGCTCTATCCCATCATCCTACACCTGCCAAAAGCCTCCCCTCCACCGCTCCTACAACTAACTCCTACATTGCTCTTTGCTTTCGTCAGCATCTCCACATCTGACAACCACTTTGCTTCTTCCGACTTCTACCATCGCTTCCATTGCTCGCTCCATTCTTCTAACAGCAACTACATGACAAGAAGGGTGCAAGTAGGACACAACTAAGTCATAACTAAGGCGCAACTAGGACGTAGCTAGTGCCCAAGTGAGGCGCAACTACGGCGCAACTAGGGCGCAGGTAGGACGCAAGTAGGGCGCAAGAAGGGCGGAAATATGATGCAAGTATGGCGCAAGAAAGGCGCAACTAGGTCGCAAATAGGGTGCACGTAGGGAGAACTAGGGCACAACTAGGGTGCAAATAGGGCGTAACTAGGGCGTAGCTAAAGCTCAACGGAGGCGCAACTATGGCGCAACTGAGGCGCAAGTAGGGCACAACTAGGGCACAAGTAGGGCGCAACTACGGCACAACTAGAGTGCAACTAGGGCGCAACTAGGGCACAACTAGGGCGCAACCAGGACACAAGTAGGGCGCTAGTAGGGCACTACGAGGGCGCAACTAGGACTAAACTAGGGTACAAGTAGGGCACAAACAGGGCACAAATAGGGCACAACTAGGACGTAGCTAGTGCCCAACTAAGGCGCAACTAGGGCGTAACTAGGGAGCAAGTAGGGTGCAACTAGAGTGCAAGCAGGGCACAACTAGGGCGCAATTTGGGCACAACTAGGCTATAACTAGGGTGCAACTAGGACACAAGTAAGGCGCAACTAGGGTGCAACTAGGACGCAACTAGGGCGCAAGTAGGACAGAACTAGGGCGCAACCCGGGCGCATCTAGGGCGCAAGTAGGGCGCATCTAGGGCACAAGTAAGGCGCAAATAGGGCGCAAGTAGGGCGCAAGATGGCCCCAACTAGGATGCAACTAGGACGCAACTAGGTCGTAGCTAGTGCCCAAGTGAGGCGCAACTAGGGCGCAAGTCGGGCGCAACTACGACGCAAGTAGGGCGCAACTAAGGTACAATCAAGGCGTAACTAGGGTGCAACTAGGATGTAGCCAGTGCCCATCTAAGGCACAACTAGGGAGCAACTAGGGAGCAAGTAGGGTGCAACTAGGGTGCAAGTAGGGCACAACTAGGGCGTAATTTTGACACAACTAGGATAAAACTAGGGCGCAACTACAGCGCAAGTAAGGCGCAACCAGGGCACAACTAGGGTGCAACTAGGGCGCAACTAGGGCGTAGCTAGTGCCCAACTCAGGCATGACTATGGCGCAAGTAGGGCGCAAGTAGGACGCAACTAGGACGCAACTAGGGCAAAACTAGGGTGCAACTTGTTCGTAGCTAGTGCCCAACTGAGGAGCAAATAGGGCTAAACTAGAGCGTAAATAGGGTGCAAGTAGAGCGCAAATAACAAAATCGGCGCACGTAGGGCGTAACTACGACGCAAGTAGGACGGAAGTAGGGAGCAACTATGACGCAGCTAGGGAGCAACCAGGGCGTAGCTAGTGCCCAACTGAGGCGCAACTAGGGCGCAACTAGGGCGCAAGTTGGGCGCAATTAAGGCGAAAGTAGGGTGCAACTAGGGCGCAACTAGGGCACAACTAGGGTGCAACTAGGGCGCAACTAGGGCCCAAGTAGGACGCACGTAGGCTGCAACTAGGGTGCAGCTAGGGCGCATTTATGGCGCAAGCAGGGTGCAACTAGGGGACAACTAGGGCACAACTAGGGTACAACTTGGGCGCAACTAGGGCGCAACTAGGGTGCAAGTAGGGTGCAAGTACGGCGCAAGTAGGGCGCAACCAGGACGTAACTAGGGCGCAACTAGGACGCAACTAGGGCGTAACTAGGACACAACTAGGGCGCAACTAGGGTGCAACTAAGGCGCAAGTAGGGTGCAAGTAGGGCGTAACTAGGGCGTAACTAGGGTGCAACTAGGGCGTAGGTAATGCCCAACTGAGGCGCAACAAAGGCGCAACTAGGATGCAAGTCATGCGCAAGTAGGACGCAAGTAGGACGCAAGTAGGATGCAACTAAGGGCAAAAGCAAGGCGCATTTAGGACGCAACTAGGGTGCAACTAGGGCACAACTAGGACGCAACTATGCACAACTAGGGTGCAAGTAGAGCGCAACTAGGACAAAACTTGGACGTAACTATGGTACAACTGGGGTGCAACTAGGGTGCAAGTAGGGCACAAGTAAGGCGCAACTAGGACGCAACTAAGGCACAAGTAGGGTGCAAGTAGGGCACAACTTCGGAGCAACAAGGGTGCAACTATGGTGCAACTAGAACCCAAGTAGGGCGTAGCTCGTGTCCAACTGAGGCGCACCTAGGACGCAACTAGGGTGCAACTAGGGCGTAAGTAGGGCGTAAGTAGGACGTAAGTAGGGTGCAACTAGAGCAAAATCTAGGGTGTAACTACAGCACAACTAGGACACAACGAGGGTGCAATTAGGGTGCAAGTAGGGCGCAAGTAGGGCGCAACTAGGGAACTACTAGGACACAACTAGGGTGCAACTAGGGCGCAACTAGGGCGCAACTAGGCCGTAGCTGGTGCCCAGCTGAGGCGCAACTTGGGGGGCAACTAGGGCATAGCTAGGAAGCAAGTAGGGCGCAACGAGTGAAAAAAGGGTGGAACTAGGGTGCAACTAGGGTGCAAGTAGGGCGTTAATAGGGTGCAACAAGGGCACAACTAGGGCAAAACTAGGGTGCAACTAGGGTGCAACTAGGACGCAACTAGGGCTTAGCTAGTACCCAACTGAGGTGCAACTAGGGCACAACAAGGGCACAACTAGGGCGTACGTATCGCGCAACTAGGGCGCAACTAGGGTACAACTAGGGTGCAACTAGGGCGTAGCTAGTGTCCAACTGAGGAGCAACTAGGGCGCAAGTAGTGCGCATGTAGGATGCAACTAGGGCACAACTTGGACGTAACTAGAGCGTAGCTAGTACCCAAATAAGGCACAACTAGGATGCAATTAGGGTGCAACTAGGGCGTAACTAGGGCGTAAGTAGGACACAAGCAGGGCGCAATTAGGGTTTAACTAGAACGCAACTAGGGTGCAAGGAGGATGCAAGTAGGGTGCAAGTAGGGCGTAACAAGGGTACAACTAGGGTGCAACTAGGGCACAAGGAGGGCGCAATTAGGGCGCAAGAAGGACGCAACTAGGGCGCACCTAGGACGCAACTAGGGCACAATTAGGACGCAAGTAGGGCGCAACTAGGGTATTATTGGTTGCAACTAGGGTGCAAATAGGGCACAACTAGGGCGTAGCTTGTGCCCCACTGAGGTGCAACTAGGGCGAAACTAGGGCGCAACTAGGACGCAAGTAGGGCGCAAGTAGGGCACAATTAGGGCGCAACTAGGGGGCAACTAGGGTGCAACTAGGGCGTAGCTAGTGTCCAACTGAGGTGTAACGAGGGTGCAACCACGGCACAAGTAGGGCGCAAGTAGGGTGCAACTAGTGTGCAATTAGGGCGCAACTAGGTCGCAACTAGGGCATAAGTAGGGTGCAAGTAGGGTGAAACTAGGGCGTAATAAGGGCACAACTAGGGTACAAGTATGGCGCATGGAGGGTGCAACTATGGGTGCAACTAGGACGCAACTAGGGGGTAAGTAGGGCGCAAGTTGGGCGCACCTAGGGTGCAGCTAGGGCGCAACTAGGGTATAACTAGTGTCCAACTCAGGCGCAACTAGGACGCAACTAAAGTGCAAGTAGGGTGGAAGTAGGGCGCAAGAAGGGTGCAACTAGGGCGCAAGTACGACGTATGTAGGGCGCAACTAGGGTGCAACTAGGGTGCAACTAGGACGTAGCTAGTGCCCAACTGAGACGCAGCTGGGGCGCAACAGAGGCGCAAGTAGGGCACAACTAGGACGAAAGTAGGGCACAACTAGGGCACAACTAGGACGCAATTAGGGTGTAACTAGGACACAACTAGGGTGCAAGTAGGGTGCAAGTAGGGTGCAAGTAAGGCGCAACTAGGGCGTAAGCAGGGTGCAAGTAGGGTACAACTAGGGCCCAATTAGGGGGAAACTAGGGCGCAACTAGGGCTCGACTAGGGTGCAAGCAGGGCACAATTAGGGCGCAAGTGGGACGCAACTCGGTTGAAACTAGGGTGCAACTAGGGCGCAAGTAGGGCGCAAGTAGGGCACAATTAGGACGCAAGTAGGGCGCACCTAGGGTGCAATTAGGGTGCAACTAGGGCACAACTAGGGCGTAACTAGTGCCCAACTGAGGCGCAACTAGGACGCAACTAGGGCACAAGTAGGGTGCAAGTATGGCAGAAGAAGGGCACAAATAGGGTGCAAGTAGGGAACATGTAGGGCGCAACAAGGGTGCAACTAGGGCGCAACTAGGGCGTAGTTAGAGCCCAACTGAGGCGCAGCTAGGGCGCAACTTAGTTGCAAGTGGGATGCAACCAACAACTATGGTGCATCTAGATTGCAACAAGGGCACAACTAGGGCGCAAGTAGGACGCAAGTAAGACGTGAGTAGGGCAAAACTAGTGCACAAGTAGGACGCAAGAAGGACTTAAGTAGGGCGCAACTAGGGCGCAACCAGGGCGTAGCTAGTGTCCAACTAAGACGCAATCAAGGCGCAACTGGGGCACAACTAGGGCGCAACTAGGGTGCAACTAGGGTGCAAGTAGGGCGCAAGTAGAGCGCAACAAGGGCGCAACTAGGGCTCAAAAAGGGCTCAAATAGGGCGCAAGGAGGACGCAATTAGGGCACAAGTAGGGCACTAGTAGGGTGCAAGTAGGATGCAACTAGCGTGCAACTAGGGCGCAACTAGGGTACAACTAGGACACACCTAGGGCGTAGCTTGTGTCCAATTGAGGCGTAACTAGGGCGCAACTAGGGAGCAAGTAGGGCGCAAGTAGGGCGCAAGTAGGGCGCAATTAGGGCGCAGCTAGGGCACAACTAGGGCACAACTAGGGCACAACTAGGGCGTGGCTAGTGTCCAACTGAGGTGTAACTAGGGTGCAACCACGGCACAAGTATGGCGCAAGTAGGGTGCAACTAGGGTGCAACTAGGGCGCAACTAGATCGCAACTAGGGCATAAGTAGGGTGCAAGTAGGGTGAAACTAGGGCGTAATAAGGGCACAACTAGGGTGCAAGTAGGGCGCATGGAGGGTGCAACTATGGGTACAACTAGGGCACATCTAGGGGGCAAGTAGGGCGCAAGTTGGACGCACCTAAGACGCAACTAGGGCGCAACTAGGGCGTAACTAGTTCCCAACTCAGGCGCAACTAGGACGCAACTAAAGTGCAAGTAGGGTGCAAGTAGGGCGCAAGAAGGATGCAACTAGGGCGCAAGTAGGACGTATGTAGGGCGCAACTAGGATGCAACTAGGGTGCAACTAGGGCGCAGCTAGTGCCCAACTAAGGGGCAGCTGGGGCGCAAGAGAGGCGCAAGTAGGGCACAACTAGGACGAAAGTAGGGCACAACTAGGGCACAACTAGGGCGCAACTAGGGCTCAACTAGGACACAACTAGGGCGCAAGTAGGGCGCAAGTAGGGTGCATGTAAGGTGCAATTAGGGCACAAGTAGGGTGCAAATAGGGTACAACTAGGGCGTAACTAGGGCGCAACTAGGGTGTTAGTAGGTTACAAGTAGGATGCAACTAGGGTGCAACTAGGGCGCAACTAGGGCGTGAGCAGGGTGCAAGTAGGACGTAACTAGGGCGCAACTAGGGCGCAACTTGGGCACAACTAGGACGTAGCTAGTGCCCTCCGGAGGCGTAACTAGGGTGGAACTAGGGCGCAAGTAGGAGACAAGTAGGACGCAAATAGGGTGCAACTAGGGCGCAAGTAGGACGCAATTTGGATGTAACTAGGGCGCAACTAGAACGCAAGTAGGACGTAGCTAGTACCCAACTCAGGTGCAGCTAGGGCACAGGTAGGGCGCAACTAGGACGCAACTAGGGTGCAAGTAGGACGCAACTTGCAATTAGGGCGCAACTAGGGCGCAACTAGGGCTCAACTAGGACGCAAGTAGGGCGCAAGTAGGGCACAAGTGGGGACTAAGGTACAACTAGGTTGCAACTAAGGCGCGAGGAGGGTGAAAGTAGGGCGCAAGTAGGGCGCAACTAGGGTGCAACGAGGGCGCAACTAGGGCGTAAGTAGGGAACAAGTAGGGCGCAAAGAGGGCGCAAGTAGGGTGCAACTAGGGTGCGACCAGGGTGCAACTAGGGCGTAAACCAGGACGTAGCTTGTGCCCAATTTAGGCGCAACGAGGGCGCACCTAGGGCGCAACTAGGGCGCAAGTTGGGTGCAAGTAGGGCGCAAGTAGAGTGCAACTAGGACGCAACTAGGGCGCATTTAGGATGTAGGTAGTGTCCAACTGAGGCGCAACTAGGGCGTAACTAGGGCGCAACTAGGGTGCAACTAGGGCGAACTAGGGCGTAAGTACGATGCAACTAGGACGCAACTAGGGCGCAACTAGGGCTCAACTAGGACATAACTAGGGCGTAGCTAGTACCCAACAGAGGCACAACTAGGGCGCAACAAGGGCGCAACTATGATGTAAGTAGGGCGCAATTACGACGCAACTACGGTGCAACTAGGACGCAACTAGGGCGTAGCTAGTGTCCAACTGAGGAGCAACTAGGGTGAGGGTTGGGCGCAAGTAGGGTGCAACTAGGGCGCAACTAGGGCGTAGCTAATGCCCAACTGAGGCGCAATTAGGACGTAACCAGAGCGCAGTTCGGGAGCAAGTAGGGTGCAACTAGGGCGCAAGTAGGGAGCACGTAGGGTGCATGTAGGACACAACTAGGGCGAAACTAGGGTGCAATTAGGGTGCAACTAAGACGTACGCAATGTCCAACTGAGGCGTAACAACGGCGCAACTAGGCCGCAAGTAGGGCGCAACTAGGGCGCAACTAGGGTGCAAGAAGGGCACAACAAGGATGGAACTATGGCTCTACTAGGGTGTACGTAGGGCGCAAGTAGGACGCAAGTAGGACGCAATTAGAGCGCAACTAGGGTGAAATTAGGGCGCAACTAGGACAAAGCTAGTGCTCAACTGAGGCACAACCAGGGCGCAACTAGGTCGCATTAAGGGTGCAACTAGGGCGCAACCAGGGCACAAGTAGGGCGCAAGGAGGGCACTACGAGGGCGCAACTAGGGCTAAACTAGGGTACAAGTAGGGCGCAAGTAGGGCGCAAATAGGGCACAACTAGGACGTAGCTAGTGCCCAACTAAGGCACAACTAGGGCGCAATGAGGGAGCAAGTAGGGTGCAAGTAGAGTGCAAGTAGGGCACAACTAGAGTGCAATTTGGGCGCAACTAGGCTATCACTAGGGTGCAACTAGGACGCAATAAGGTGCATCTAGGGTGTAACTAGGGCGCAACTAGGGCGCAAGTAGGAAAGAACTAGGGCGCAACTCGGGTGCATATATGGTGCAAGTAGGGCACAACTAGGGCGCAAGTAAGGCGCAACTAGGGCGCAAGTAGGGCGCAAGACGGCCCCAACTAGGATGCAACTAGGACGGAACTAGGTCGTAGCTAGTGCCCAACTGAGGCACAACTAGGGTGCAAGTCGAGCGCAACTAAGACGCAAGTAGGGCGCAACTAAGGTACAATCAGGACGTAACTAGGGCGCAACTAGGACGTAGCTAGTGCCTAACTAAGGCACAACTAGGGCGCAACTAGGGAGCAAGTAGGGTGCAACTAGGGTGCAAGTAGGGCATAACTAGGGCGTAATATGGACGCAACTAGGCTACAACTGGGGCGCAACTAGGGTGCAAGTAAGGCACAACCAGGGCGCAACTAGGGTGCAACTAGGGCGCAACTAGGGCGTAGCTAGTGCCCAACTCAGGCATGACTAGGGCGCAACTAGGGCGCAACTAGGGCGCAACTAGGGCACAAGTAGGACGCAACTGGGACGCAACTAGGGCACAACTAGGGCGCAACTTGTTCGTAGCTAGTCCCCAACTGAGGAGCAAATAGGGCAAAACTAGAGCGCAAATAGGCCGCGATCGGGGCACAAGTAGGGTGCAACTAGGGCGCAAGTAGGGCACAACTAGGACGCAAGTAGAGCGGAAGTAGGGAGCAACTAGGATGCTACTAGGGAGCAACCAGGGTGTAGCTAGTGCCCAACTGTGGCGCAACTAGGGCACAACTAGGGTGTAATTTGGGCGTAATTAAGGCGCAAGTAAGGTGCAACTAGGGCGCAACTAGGGCACAACTAGGGCGCAATTAGGGTGCAACTAGGGCGTAACTAGGGCGTAAGTAGGACACAACTAGGATGCAATTAGGGTGCAACTAGGACGCAACTAGGGCGCAAGTAGGACGCAAGAAGGGTGCAAGTAGGGTGTAACAAAGGTGCAACTAGGGTACACCTAGGGTGCAAGGAGGACGCAAGTAGGGCGCAAGAAGGACGCAACTAGGGCGCACCTAGGATGCAACTAGGGCATAATTAGGATGCAAGCAGGACGCAACTAGGGTATAACTGGACGCAACTAGGGTGCAAGTAGGGCACAACTAGGGCATAGCTTGTGCCCAACTGAGGCGCAACTAGGGCACAACTAGGGCACAACTAGGGCACAAGTAGGGCGCAAGTATGGCGCAAGTAGGGCGCAACTAAGACGCAACTAGGGTGCAACTAGGACGTAGCTAGTGTCGAACTAAGGTGCAACTAGGGCGCAACTAGGACGCAACTAAGATGCAACTAGGGCGCAAGTAGGGTATAAGTAGGGTGCAACTAGGGCGCAACTAGGGCGCAACTAGGGTGCAACTATGGTGTAGCTAGTGCCCAACTGAGGCACAACTAGGATGCAACTAGGGCGCAACTAGGGCACAAGTTGGGTGCAACTAGGGGCAAGAAGGCGCAACTAGGGTACACATATGGCGCAAGTAGGGCGCACCTCAGACGCAACTAGGGCGTAAGTAGGGCGTAGCTAGTGTCCAACCGAGGCGCAACAAGGGCACAACTAGGACGCAAGTAGGACGCAACTATGGCGCAAGTAGGGTGCAACTAGGGCGCAACTAGGGTGCAACTAAGACACAACTAGGGGTCAAGTAGGGTGCAAGGAGGGTGCAACTAGGGCACAACTAGGGTGCAACTAGGACGCAACTAGGGCGCAAGTAGGGTGCAAGTAGGGTGCAACTAGGGTGCAACTAGGCCGCAACTAGGACGCAAGTAGGACGCAACTAGGACGCTACTAGGGCGCAACTAGGGCGCAACTTGTTCGTAGCTAGTGCCCAACTGAGGAGCAACTAGGGTGAAACTAAGGTGCAACTAGGGTGCAACTAGGACGCAAGTGGGGTGCAACTAGGGTGCAACTAGGACGCAACTAGGACGCAACTAGGGTGCAACTAGGGCGTAGCTAGTGAACCAACTGAGGCGCAACTAGGGCGCAACTAGGACGCAAGTTGGGTGCATCTAAAGTGCAAGTAGGGCGCAAGCAGGGAATAACTAGGGCGCAACTAGGGTGCATCTATGGCGCAAGCAGGGTGCAAGTAGGGCGCAACTTGGACGTAACTAGGGCGCAACTAGGGTGCAACTAGGATGCAAGTAGGGCGCAAGTACGTCGCAAGTAGGACGCAACTAGGGAATAACTAGGGCACAACTACGGCGCAACTAGGGCGCAAGTAGGGCGCAACTAGAACGCAAGTAGGGCACAACTATGGCGCAAGTAGGGCTCAAGAAGGGCGCAAGTAGGATGCAGTTAGGGCACAACTAGAGTGCAACTAGGGTGCAAGTAGGACACAAGTAGGTCACATATAGGACATAACTAGGACGCAACTAGGGTGCATATAGGGTGCAAGTAGGGTGCAACTAGGACGTAACTAGGGTACAACTATAGCGTAGCTAGTGCCCAACTGAGGCGCAACTAAGCCGCAACTAGTGTGCAAGTCGGGCGTAAATAGGACAAAAGTAGGGCGCAAGTAGGGCGCAAGTAGGGCGCAATTAGGACGTAACTACGGTGCAACTAGGGCACAAATAGGGCGCAACTAGGGCGCTACTAGGATGCAAGTAGGGTGCAACTAGGGAGAAACTAGAACGCAAATAGGGTCAAACTAGGGTGCAACCATGACGCAAGTATGGCAGAAGTTGGGTGCAACTAGGGACGCAACTAGGATGCAAGTAGGGCGCAAGTAAGGCACAACAAATGAGCAACTAGGGCGCAACTAGGACGGAACTAGAACGCAACTAGGGCGTAGCTCGTGCCCAGCTGAGGTGCACCTTGGACACAACTACGGTACAACTAGAGTGCAACTAGGGCGCAAGTAGGGCGTAAGTAGGGCGTAAGTAGGGTGCAATTAGAGCACATATAGGATACAACTAGGGCGTAACTAGGGCACAACTAGGGCGCAAGGATGGCGCAACTAGGGCACAAGTAGGAAGTAAGTAGGGCGCAAGTAGGGCGCTACTAGGGCACAGCTAGGGCGCAACTAGGGCACAATTAGGACGCAACTAAGCCGTAGGTTTTACCCAACTGAGGGGCAACTAGGGGGCAACTAGGGCGCAACTAGGAAGCAAGTAGGGCGTAACTAGGGCACAATTAGGGCGCAACTAGGGTGCAACCATGGCGTAGCTAGTGCCCAACTGAGGCAGAACTAGGGCACAACTAGGGCGCAACTATGGTGCAAGTAGGGCGCAACTAGGACGCAAGTAGGACGTCACTAGGACGCAAGTAGGGCGCAAAAAGCGTGCAACCAGGACGAAACTAGGGAACAACTAGGGCGCAACTAGGGCGTATCTAGTGCCCAAATGAGGTGCAACTAGGGCGTAAATAGGACTCAAGTAGGATGCAACTAGGTCGCAACTAGGGCGAATGTAGGGTGCAAGTAGGGTGCAAGTAGGGCGCAACTAGGGTGTATCTAGGGCACAACTAGGGCGCAAGTAGGGCACAAATAAGGTGCAACTAGGGTGCAACTAGGGCGCAACTAGGGCGCAAGTTGGGCACAACTAGGGTGCAACTAGGGCACAACTCGGACGTAGGTAATTCTCAACTAAGGCGCAACACGGGTACATCCAGGGTGCAAGTAGGGCGTAACTAAAGCGCAGGTAGGATGCAACTATGGCACAAGTAGGGCACAAGAAGGGTGCAAGTGGGGCGCAACTAGGGCCCAACTAGGGCGCAACTATGGCGCAACTAGGGTGCAACTAGGATGCAAGTGGGTCATAACTAGGGTGCAACTAGGGCGCAACTGAAGTGCAATTAGGACACAAGTAAGGCACAACAAGGGTGCAACTAGGCCGTAACTAGGGCATAGCTGGTGCTCATCTGAGGCGCAACTAGGGCGCAACTAGGGCGTAAGTCGGGTACAACTAGGGCGCAAGTAGGGCGCAACCAGGAGGCAAGTAGGGCACAAACAGGATGTAACTACGGTGCAACTAGGGCGCAAATAGGGCATAGCTAGTGCCAAACAGAGGTGCAACTAAGGCGCAACTAGGGCGCAAGAAGGGCACAACGAGGGCACAAGAAGGGCGCAACTAGGGCGCAAGTAGGGTGTAGTTAGGGCACAACTAGGGCGCAACTAGGGCGCAAGTAGGGCGCAACTAGGGTCCAACTACGACGCAACTACGACGTAGCTAGTATCCAACTGACGCGGAACAAGGACACAACAAGGGTGTGACTCCAGCGCGAGTAGTACGCAACTAGGACGCAACTAGGACGCAACTTGGGTGCAACCAGGGTGTAGCTAGTGTCCAACTGAGGAGCAACTAGGGCTCAAGTAGGGCACATGTAGGGTGCAACTAGGGCACAACTAGGGCGCAACTAGGGTGCAACTAGGGCGTAGCTAATACCCAACTAAGGTGCAAATAGGGTGCAACTAGGGCACAACCAGAGCGTAGCTTGTGTCCATCTAAGGTGCAACTACGGCACAACTAGGGCGCAATTAGGGTGCAACCAGAGCGGAACTAGGGCGCAAGTAGGGCGCAAGTAGGGTGCAAGTAGGGCGCAACTAGGACGCAACTAGGGCACAACTAGGGTGCAACTAGGGCGTAGCTCGGGCGTAGCTAGTGCTCAACTGAGGCGCAACAAAGGTGCAAATATGGTGCAAGTAGGGCGCAACTAAAGCGCAAGTAGGACGCAATCATGACGCAAGTAGGGTGCAGGAATGGTGCAAGTAGGGCACAATTATGGGTGCAACTTGGGCGCCTCAGTCAGGCGCTAGCTACGCCCTAGTTGCGTCCTAGTTGCACCCTAATTGCACCCCACTTGCACCATACTTACGCCCTAGTTGCGTCCTAGTTGCGCCCTAGTTGCGCCCTCGTTGCGTCCAACTTGCGTCCTAGCTACGCCCGACTTACACCCTAGTTGCGCCCTAGTTGCACCTCAGTTGGGCACTAGCTACGCCCTAGTTGCACCCTTATTACACCCTAGTCACGCCCTACTTACACCCTACTTGCGCCTTAGTTGCGCCCTAGTTGCACCCCACTTGCGCCCTTCTCACGCCCTAGTTGCACCCTAGTTACGTCCTAGTTGCACCCTAATTGCGCCCTAGTTGCACCCTACTTATGCCCTGGTTACGCCCTAGTTGTGCCCTAACTACACCCTACTTGCTACCTAGTTGCACCCTACTTGCACCCTAGTTGCGCCCTACTTGCAGCCGAGTTGCGCCCTAGTTGTACCTCATTTTTGCACTAGCTATGCCCTATTCGCGCCCTAGTTACGCCGTAGTTGTGTCCCAGTTGCACACTAGTTGCACCTTACTTGCACCCTACTTGCGCCCTAGTTGTGCCCTAGTTGCGCTCAAGTTGTACCCATAGTTGCGCCCTACTTGCACCCATCCTGCACACTACTTGCGCCATGATTGCGTCCTACTTGCGCCTTTGTTGCGCCCTACTTGCATCCTATTTTCACCTTTTGTTGCCCCTCAGTTGAGCACTAGCTACGCCCGAGCTACGCCCTAGTTGCACCCTAGTTGTGCCAAAGTTGCACCATACTTGCTACATACTCGCGCCCTACTTGCACCCTAGTTACACCCTAGTTGCGCCCTAGTTGTACCCTACTTGAACCCTTCTTGGGTTCTTGTTGGGCCCTAGATGCGCCCTAGTTGCACCGTTCTTGCGCCCTAGTTGGGCCCTAGTTGCGCCTCATTTGGGCACTAGCTATGCCCTAGTTGCGCCCTAATTGTACCCTAGGTACGCCCTAGTTGCTGCCCTTTTTACACAACTAGGTTGAGAGTGGTTACAAGTGGTTGCGAGTGGTTTCTAGTGGTTGGGAGTGGTTGCGAATCATTGCGAGTGGTTGGCAGTGGCTGCGAGTGGTTAGGAGCGGTTGCGAGTGGTTGCGATTGGTTGCAATGGTTGCGAGTGATTGCAAGTAGTTGCGAATGGTTACGAGTGGTTGTGAGTGGCTGTGAGTGGTTGTGTGTGGTTGCGCGTGGTTGTGAGTGGTTGCAAACGGTTGTGAGTGGTGGCAAGTGGTTGCGAGTGGTTGCAAGTGGTTGCGAATGGTTGCGAGTAGTTGCAACTGGTTGCAAACAGTTGCGAGATGTTGCGAGTGGTTGCGAGTGGATGCAAGTGGTTGCGAGTGGTTACAAGTCGTTGCGAGTGGTTGCGAGTGGTTCCGAGTGGTTGCGAGTGGTTGCAAGTGGTTGCGAGTGGTTGTGAGTGGTTGCGAGTGGTTGCGAGTGGTTGTGAGTGGTTGCATGTGGTTGCGAGTGGTTGCCATTGGTTAAAATAAGTTACAAGTGGTTGCGAGTGGTTGTAGGTGGTTGTGAGTGGTTGTGAGTGGTTGCGAGTGGTTGCGAGTGGTTGCGAGTTGTTGCGAGTGG
>SZWC01002664.1:153643-165409 GCA_023375785.1 Penium margaritaceum
GAGTTTGTGGCTGATGTGGAGCGGCAAACAGAGTTGAAGGTGAAGGCGTTCCGGAGTGACAATGGCGGTGAATATGCGGGGTGCCTTGGGTGGATGAAGAGCAAGGGGATTGAGTGGCAGAAAACAACTCCACACTCCCCACAACAGAATGGCGTCGCAGAGAGAGCGAATCGCACAATCCTTAACATGGTGCGATCCATGTTGAGCGACGCCGGCCTTACACAACGGTATTGGGCGGAGGCGGCAAGGACAGCAGCGTACATCATGAATCTCATGCCGACCAAGCCGCTGAAGGACAAGGAGAGCAAGGCGTGGAAGACGCCACAAGAGGTGTGGAGCGGGAGGAAGCCGGCGGTGGGTCACCTCCGCACGTTTGGTTGTATTGCACATGCAATGGTGCAGGCACGTGAGGGACGGAGCAAGCTAGACCCGCGTACCCGCCGGTGTATTTTCCTTGGATATGAGAGCGGAAGCAAGGCGTACCGGCTCTTTGACCCAAGGAGGCAGCAGATTGTGCGGAGTCGCGACGTCACGTTCGACGAGAAAAGCCGTTGGACAGACAAGGAGGCAGGTCTCTCCAAGAGGGGGGAGTGGATGCCACTCCTTGAGGGGGAGATGCCGGAGGACGTGAATGAGGGTGACGTCCTCGCAGCAGCACCAGCAAGAGAGGATCGCCCTAGCGATGGGCGACCGGCAGAATTTGTTCCGGACAGTTCGGATGAAGAATCCGAAGCACCGGAGATGGACGAGGAGGCAGGGAGTCGACAGATGTCTCCAAGGTCTCCAAGAGAGGGGGAGCAGGCGCTTGGAGAGGATGGCGCCAAAAGGGGACAGCAACAACAACAACCTCCTCAACAGCCCCGCACGAGTAACCGTGTCCGAAGAAGGACAAAAAGGTATGATGCTGACAAGGGCATTTGGACTGGGTTTGCACAAGCCTTCTTCACGCAAGAGGAGCCCCAATCTGTAAAGGAGGCACTGCAGCGGAAGGATGGGGCTGAGTGGGAGGGAGCAATAAAATCTGAGCTTGCCTCCCACGAGGAGAACGGCACTTGGGAGCTGGTTGACCGGCCAGAGGGCGAGAAAATCATCGGCTCCAAGTGGATCTTCCGGAAGAAGCTCACGAAGGAGGGGAAGGTCGAGCGGTACAAGGCACGGCTGGTGGCGAAAGGATATGCCCAGAGAAAAGGGGAGCACTACGACGATACCTTTGCACCAGTTGCCAAGTTTGCCTCCATCCGTACTATCCTCTCGGTGGCAGCGGCACGCGACTACGAAATCCACCAAATGGACATGAAAACCACGTTCCTCAATGGCGACCTGGACAAGGAAGTCTACATGGAGGTGCCAGAGGGGGTGGATGCGCCGCAAGGGAAGGTGTTTCGGCTTCGCAAGGCGCTCTATGGACTGAAGCAAGCTCCGCTCATGTGGTACCTCAAGATGGATAGTTTCATGGGTGAGCTTGGCTTCAAGTGCTGCGAGGCTGATCACAGTGTGTACGTGCATAATCAGCCAGGACTCCACCAAATTGTTGTACTCTACGTGGATGACCTCATCCTTGTGTCTTTGGATGAGGGGGAGCTCAAGAGCCTGAAGCAACAGCTTGGCGGCCGGTTCAAGATGACAGACATGGGCGAGCTTGAGTACTACCTGGGCATCGCCATCAAGAGGGACCGCAAAGCACGCACGCTGGAGATGGGTCAAGAAAAATATGTGCAGGAGGTGCTCCGCCGCTACAACATGGAGGAGTGCAACCCCATCGGCACACCTATGACAAAGACATGTGAGCTGAGCTCGAGCATGGGCCCGAGCACGAAGGACGAGAAGGCGGAGATGGCTGGAGTACCATACCAGTCCGCAGTTGGCAGCATAATGTATGCCATGGTGGCGACGCGGCCTGACCTTGCCTTTGCTGAAGGACAAGTGAGCCGCTATNTTGGCGGCCGGTTCAAGATGACAGACATGGGCGAGCTTGAGTACTACCTGGGCATCGCCATCAAGAGGGACCGCAAAGCACGCACGCTGGAGATGGGTCAAGAAAAATATGTGCAGGAGGTGCTCCGCCGCTACAACATGGAGGAGTGCAACCCCATCGGCACACCTATGACAACGACATGTGAGCTGAGCTCGAGCATGGGCCCGAGCACGAAGGACGAAAAGGCGGAGATGGTTGGAGTACCATACCAGTCCGCAGTTGGCAGCATAATGTATGCCATGTGGCGACGCGGCCTGACCTTGCCTTTGCTGAAGGACAAGTGAGCCGCTATGTTGCTGATCCGGGGCCGCTACATTGGCAACCGGTGAAGAGAATCCTCCGCTATTTGAAGGCAACGACACATTCGCGACTTGTGTTTGGAGGGGGAGCGCAGACTAACTCCCTCGAGTTGGTTGGCTACTCTGATGCTGACTGGGCAGGTGACGTTGATGACCGCAAGTCAACATCAGGCTATGTTTTTGTGCTTGGTGGCGCAGCGGTGTCTTGGGCAAGCCGGAAGCAGGACAGTGTGGCTCTATCCAGCACTGAGGCGGAGTGTATTGCGCTCGCAGAAGCTGCAAAGGAGGCACTATGGCTGCGGCGATTGCTCAAGGAGATTGGGGTGCCGCAAAAGAAGCCAACAGCACTCAATGTTGACAACATGAGTGCCATCAGCCTGACCAAGAACCCTGTGCTACACCGGAGGACCAAGCACATAGAGATCCGGCATCACTTTGCACGAGACCTCGTTGCAAAGGGTGATGTGGTGCTTGTGCACAGCGGCACAAAGCACATGCTTGCTGATGCCATGACAAAGGCGCAACCCAAGGACAGGCATGATGCTACTTGTATGGAGCTTGGGCTTTTCCAAGCCTCTTGAGTTGCAGGCTGAGCAAGGACAACTGCCATGGGTGATGCGCAAGGGGAAGATTGTTGGAGTGATGCTCCTCACCATGGCAGGAGTGACTCCAAAAAGGAACACCGAAAAGACAAGCCTTAGTGGCTTAGTGGTTTATGGTGTCCACCTCTAGAGGCAAGGGCCCGGGTTCAAGTCCCACAAGATGAAATTATGCCCTGCCTCAAGGGAGGTGGATAATAGATGCCAGGAAGCTAGCTCAACCTCTAGAGTTCCTCTTTAAGTTTCTAGAAGGCCAGGTGAGGGTCCAGGAAAGTGGCACACCTTCTAGAAGGGGTGACTTGTCATACAAGGCATCTAGAGGTGTCTTGGTCTTCTGGACACCTTCCCTCCTACTAGAAGCAAGCTGAGGAATATAGGAAGGGGCAGAAGCTTCTAGAGGAGGGAAGGGATGCCTTCCTAGGTGGGAAAAGGACAGCCTACCAAGGAGCACTCTAGAAGCCATAGAATCTGCTAGGCAGCTCCAAATCTGGCATGCTTTGGTGTTCTGGAAAGCTTAGATCAGTGGCTATAAAATTCCACTGCTTGTGAGCCTTGATCAAGAGTTCATTCCCAGTCAATTGAGGCCAAAACTATTGCCTCACTCTCTGACCAGATTTTGCCATCCTTGGAACCAGTTGCCTCCACAGTTTCAGTCTCTCCAAAAACAGTTGGTGGTGTGAAACAGCCACTGCTAGGGACCCTCCAGGGTGCACACTCACCCTCAGGCCAACACTCGCAACCACTCGCAACCACTCGCAACCACTTGCAACCACTCGCAACGACTCGCAACCAGTCGCATCCACTTACAACCACTCGCAACCACTTGCAACCACTTGCAAGCACTTGCAACCACTCACAACCACTCGCAACCACTCGCAACCACTCGCAATTACTCACAACCACTTGCAACCACTCGCAACCATTCGCAATGACTCGCAATAACTCGTAACCACTTGCAACCACTCACAACCACTCGCAACCACTCGCAACCACTCGAAACCACTCACAACCACTCGCAACCACTCGCAACCACCTCCTTTCACTCGCAACCACTCGCAACTACTTGCAACCACCTGCAACCACTCGCAACCACTCGCAACCACTCACAACCACTCGCAACCACTCGCAACCACCTCCTTTCACTCGCAACCACTCGCAACTACTTGCAACCACCTGCAACCACTCGCAACCACTCGCAACCACTCACAACCACTTGCAAGCACTCCCAAACACTTGCAAGAACACGCAAACTCACAAACACTTGCAACCACTCGCAACAACTTGCATCCAATCGTATCCACTTGGAACCACTTGCAACCACTTGCAACCATTCGCAACCACTCAAAACCACTCACAACCACTTGTAAGCACTTGCAACAACTTGCAACAACTCACAACCACACACAACCACTTGCAACTACTCGCTACCACTCAAACCACTCCTAACTACTCGCAACAATTCGCAACCACTTGCAACCATTTGCAACCACTCACAACCATTTGTAACAAATCGCAACCACTCACAACCCCTCGTAACCACTCGCAACCACTTGCAAGCACTGACAACCACTTGCAAGCACTCGCAACCACACGCAACCACTTGCGACCACTCGGAACCATTCACAAGCACTCGCAGCCATTTGCAACCACATGCAACCACTTGCAATCGCTCGCAACCACTTGCAACCGCTTGCAACCACTTGCAACCACTCACAACCACTTGCAAGCACTCTCAAAAGCGCGAAACAACTCAAAACCACTCACAACCATTTGCAACCACTCGCAACCACTCGTAATCACTCACAACCATTGGCAACCACTTGCAACCACTTGCAACCTCTTGCAACCACTTGCAACCAATTACAATCACTTGCAATCACTCGCAACCACTCACAACCACTTGCGACCACTCTCAACGACGCGCAACCACTGGCAACCACTCGCAACCACTTGCAACCAGTGGAAACCACTTGCAACCACTCGCAACCAATTGCAAGCACTCGCATCCACTTGCAAACATTCGCAACCACACGCAACTACTCACAACCACTCGCAATCACTTGCAACTATACACAACCACTCGCAACCGTTTGCAACCACTCGCAACCACTTGCAACCACTTGCAACTACTTGCAACCACTCAGAACCACTCAGAACCACTTGCAATCACGCAACCACTCGCAGCCACTCTCAACCAGTCACAACCACTTGCAACCTCTTGCAACCACTCGTAACCAGTCGTAACCACTTATAAGCACTCACAACCACTTGCAAGCACTCACAACCACTCGCAACCACTCGCAACCACTTGCAACCACTCGCAACCACTCGAAACCACTCACAACCTCTTGCAACCACTCACAACAACTTACAACCACTTGCAACCACTTGCAACCACTGACAACCACTTGCAACCACTCGCAACCACTCGCAACCACTTGCAACAAATGCCACATACTGACAAACAATTCCAAACAATTGCAAGCACTCGCAACCACTTGCAAACACTCGCAACCACACGCAACCACTCACAACCACTCGTAACCACTTGCACCTATTTGCAACCTCTCGCAACCATTCGCAACTACTCACAACCACTCGCAACCACTCACAACCACACGCAACCACTCACAACCACTCGCAATCACTCTCAACCACTAACAACCACTTGCAACCACTCGCAACCACTCGCAACCGCTCGCAACCACTTGCAACCACTCGCAACCAATCACAACCACTCGCAACCACTCGTAACTACTCGCAACCACTCCCAACCACTCGCAACCACTCGCAACCACGCGCAACCACTCGCAACTACTCGCAACCACTTACAACCACTCGCAACCACTCGCAATTACTCTCAACCACTTGCAACCACTCGCAATCACTTCCAACCACTCGCTACCACTTGCAACCACTTGCAACCACTCGCAACCATTCGCCACCACTCGCAACCACACAAAACCACTCATCACCACTCGCAACCACTTGCAACCACTCGCAACCACTCGCAACCAATCACAACCACTCGCAACCACTCGCAACCACTAACAAGCCCTCACAACCACTCACAACCACTTGCAAGTACTGGCAACCACTCGCAACCACTCACAACCACTAACAACCACTTGTATCCACATGCAACCACTCACAGCAACTCACAACCACTTGCAAGCACTCGCAACCACTCGCAACCACTCAAAACCACTCAAAACCACTTGTATCCACTTGCAACCACTCTTAACAAATCCCAACCACTCGCAACCACTCACAACCACTTGCAACCACTCATAATCACTCACACCACTCGCAACAACTTGCAACCACTCGCAACCACTCGCAACCACTTACAACCACTCGCAACCACTTGCAACCACTTGCAACCACTTGCAACCACTTGCAACCACTTGCAACCACTTGCAACCACTTGCAACCACTTGCAACCACTTGCAACCACTTGCAACCACTTGCAACCACTTGCAACCACTTGCAACCACTTGCAACCACTTGCAACCACTTGCAACCACTTGCAACCACTTGCAACCACTTGCAACCACTTGCAACCACTTGCAACCACTTGCAACCACTTGCAACCACTTGCAACCACTTGCAACCACTTGCAACCACTTGCAACCACTTGCAACCACTTGCAACCACTTGCAACCACTTGCAACCACTTGCAACCACTTGCAACCACTTGCAACCACTTGCAACCACTTGCAACCACTTGCAACCACTTGCAACCACTTGCAACCACTTGCAACCACTTGCAACCACTTGCAACCACTTGCAACCACTTGCAACCACTTGCAACCACTTGCAACCACTTGCAACCACTTGCAACCACTTGCAACCACTTGCAACCACTTGCAACCACTTGCAACCACTTGCAACCACTTGCAACCACTTGCAACCACTTGCAACCACTTGCAACCACTTGCAACCACTTGCAACCACTTGCAACCACTTGCAACCACTTGCAACCACTTGCAACCACTTGCAACCACTTGCAACCACTTGCAACCACTTGCAACCACTTGCAACCACTTGCAACCACTTGCAACCACTTGCAACCACTTGCAACCACTTGCAACCACTTGCAACCACTTGCAACCACTTGCAACCACTTGCAACCACTTGCAACCACTTGCAACCACTTGCAACCACTTGCAACCACTTGCAACCACTTGCAACCACTTGCAACCACTTGCAACCACTTGCAACCACTTGCAACCACTTGCAACCACTTGCAACCACTTGCAACCACTTGCAACCACTTGCAACCACTTGCAACCACTTGCAACCACTTGCAACCACTTGCAACCACTTGCAACCACTTGCAACCACTTGCAACCACTTGCAACCACTTGCAACCACTTGCAACCACTTGCAACCACTTGCAACCACTTGCAACCACTTGCAACCACTTGCAACCACTTGCAACCACTTGCAACCACTTGCAACCACTTGCAACCACTTGCAACCACTTGCAACCACTTGCAACCACTTGCAACCACTTGCAACCACTTGCAACCACTTGCAACCACTGGCAACCACTCGCAACCACTCACAACCACACAAAGCCACTCGCAACCACTCGCAACCACTCGCAACCACTTGCAACCACTCACAACCTCTCAGAACCACTCACACCCACTTGCAAGCACTCGCAACTACACGCAACCACTAAAAACCACTCACAACCACTTGCAACCACTTGCAATCACGCGCCACCACTGGTAACCACTTGCAACCCCTTACAACCGTTCGCAACCACTTGCAACCACTCGCAAGCACTTGCAACCACTCACAACCACTCACAACCACTCCCAACCACTCGCAACCATTCCCAACCACTCACAACCACTGGTAATGACTCGCAACCACTTGCAACCACTCGCAACCACTTGCAAACACTCGCAACCACCCGCACCCACTTGCAACCACTCACAACCACTTGCAACCACTTCCAGCCACTCGCAACCACTCGCAACCACTCGTAACCACTCGCAACCACTCGCAACTACTTGCAATCACTTGCAACCACTTGCAGCCACTTGCAAGCACTCCCAGACACTTGCAAGCACTCGAACCCACTGATAACCTCTTGCAACCACTTGCAACAACTTGCAACCACTTGTAACCTATTGGAACCACTCGCAACCACTCGCAACCACTCGCAACCACTCACAACCACTCACAACCACTTGCAAGCACTCATAACCACTCACAACCACTCACAGCCACTTGCAACCACTTGCAACCAATCGCAACCACTAGTAACTACTCGTAACCACCCGTAATCACTTACAATTACTCGCAACGATTTGCAACCACTCCCAACCACACACAACCACTCGCAATGACTTGCAATCAATCAACCACTCGAAATTAGTCACAAGCACTTGCAACCACTTGCAACCACTCGCAACTACTCGCAACCACTTGCAACCACTCGCAACCACTCGTAATTACGCTCAACCAGTCACAACCACTTGCAACCACACACAACCACTCGCAACCACTCGCAACCACACAAAACAACTCGCAACCAGTCACAACCACTACCAACCACTCGCAACCACTCACAACCATTTGCAACCACTCCCAACCACTCGCAACCACTCGAAACCACTCGTAACCATTCGCAACCACTCGTAACCACTTGCAACCATTTGCAACCACTCGCAACCACTCGCAACCACTTGCAACCACTCGCGCCCACTGGCAACCACTTACAACCACTTGCAACCACTTACAACCACTCGTAACTACTTGCAACCACTTACAACCACTCGCAACCACTTGCTACGAGTCGCAACCACTTGCAACCATTCGTAACCACTCGCAACCACTCTCAACCAATCGCAACCTCTCGCAACCACTCGCAACTACTCCCAACCACACAAAACCACTCGCAACCACTCCCAACCACTTCGAAACACTCGCAACCACTTGCAACCACTCGCAACCACTAGCAACCACTCGCAACCACTCGCAGCCACTCACAACCAATCACAACCACTTGCAAACACTCGCAATCACTCACAACCACTCACAACTACTTGCAACCACTCGCAACCACTCACAACCACTTCTGACCACTCGCGACCACTCGCAACCACTCGCAACCACTCACAACCACTCACAACCACTCGCAAGCACTTGCAACCACTCACAACCAGTCGCAACCACTCGCAACCACGCGCAACCACTCGCAACAACTTGCAACCACACTTAACCACTCGCAACCAATCGCAACAACTTACATCCACTCGGAACCACTCGCAACCACTCACAACCACTTGCAAGCACTCCCAAAGACTTGCAAGCACTGGCAACCACACACAAAAACTTGCAACCACTCGCAACAACTTGCAACCACTCGTATCCACTTGGAACCACTCGCAGTTACTCGCAACCACTCACAACCACTCATAACCACTCACAACCACTTGCAAGCACTCGCTACCACTTGCAACCACTTGCAACCACTTGCATCCATTCGCAACAACTTATAACCACTCAAAACCACTTGCAAGCACTCGTAACCACTCGCAACGACACACAACCACTCGCAACCACTTGCAGCCACTCGTAGCTACTCGCAACCACTTGCAACCACCCACAAGAACTTGCAACCAATGCAACCACTCGCAACCACTCGCAACCACTCGCAATCACACAAAGCCACTCACACCACTCGCAACCATTTGGAACCACTTGCAACCACTCGCAACCACTCACAACCACTCAAACCCACTTGCAAGCACTCGCAACCACTCGCAACCACTCACAACCACTCACAACCACTTGCAACCACTTGCAATCATTGGCCACCACTGGTAACCACTTGCAGCCCCTTACAACCATTCGCAACCACTTCCAATCACTCGCAAGTACTTGCAACCATTCACAACCACTCACAACCAATCCCAACCACTCGCAACCACTCGCAACCACTCACAACCACTCGATATGACTCGCAACAACTTGCAACCACTCGCAACCACATGCAACCACTCACACACATCCTCACCCACTTGCAACCACTCAACACCACCTGCAACCACTTCCATCCACTCGCAATCACTCGCAACCACTCGCAACCACTCGCAACCACTCGCAACCACTCGCAACCACTTGCAATCACTTGCAACTACTTGCAGCCACTTGCAAGCACTTCCAGCCACTTGCAAGCATTCGAACCCACTGATAATCAATTGCAACCACTCGCAACTACTTGCAACCACTCGTAACCAATTGGAACCACTCGCAACCACTTGCAACCAGTCGTAGCCACCCACAACCACTCACAACCACTTGCAAGTACTTACAACCACTCGCAACCACTCACAACCACTCACAACCACTTGTAACCAAACGCAACCAATCGCAACCACTGGTAACCATTCGCAACCACTTGCAACCACTCACAAGGACTCGCAACTATTCGCAACCACTCGCAACCAAACACAACTTCTCGCAACCACTTGCAACTAATCAACCACTCGAAGTTAGTCACAACCACTCGCAAGCACTCGCAATCACTTGCAACCACTTGCAACCACTCGCAACCTCTAGCAACCACTCGCAACCTCTGGCAACCACTCACAACAACTCGCAACCACTCGCAACCACTCGTAGCCACTTGCAACCACTCGTGACCACTCGCAACCACTCGAAACCACCTGTAACCACTTGCAACCCCTTGCAACCACTCGCAACCACTCGCAACCACTCGCAGCCACTAGCAACCAATCGCAACCAGTCGCAACCACTCGGACCCACTCGCAACCACTCGCAACCACCAATAACCACTAGTAACCACTGGCAACCACGCACAACCACTTGTAACCACTTGCAACTACTCGCAACCACTCAGAACCACTCACAACCACATGCAACCACTCACAATCACTCGCAACCACTCCCAACCAATCCCAAGCACTCGCAACCACTCCCAACCACTCACAACCACTCGCAACCACTTGCAACTGGTCGCAATCACTCGCAAACAACTCGCAACCACTCGCAACCACTCCCAACCACTCGCAACCACTCGCAACCACTCGCAACCACTCGCAGCCACTCGCAACCACTCGCAACCACTCGCACCCACTCGCAACCACTCGCAACCACTCACAACCACTCACAACCACATGCAACCACTCACAATCACTCGCAACCACTCGCAACCACTCGCAACCACTCGCAACCACTCGCAACCACTCGCAACCACTCGCAATCACTTGCAACCACTGGCAACCACTTGCAACCACTTCCAACAACTCGCAACCACTTGCAGCCACTCGTAACCACTCGTAGCCACTCGCAGCCGCTTGCAACCACTCGAAACCATGTGCAACTACACGCAACCACTCGCAACCGCTCGCAACCACTCGCAACCATGCGCACCCACTCACAACCACAAACAACCACAAACAACCAATCGCAACCACTCGCAACTACACAAAACAACTGGCAACCAGTCACAACCACTTACAACCACTCGCAACCAGTCACAACCATACACAACCAATCACAAGCACTCGCAACCACTCGTAACCACTCGTAACCACTCGCAACCAATCCTAACCACTTGCAACTATTTACAACCACTCGCAACAACTTGCAACCACTCGCGCCCACTCGCAACCACTTACAACCACTTGCATCAACTTACAACCACTCGTAACCACTTGCAACCACTTACAACCACTTGCAACCACTTGCAACCACTCGCAACCA
Source organism: Penium margaritaceum (assembly GCA_023375785.1). NCBI lineage: Eukaryota > Viridiplantae > Streptophyta > Zygnematophyceae > Desmidiales > Peniaceae > Penium > Penium margaritaceum. The sequence goes on from SZWC01002664.1 coordinate 165,268, forward strand.
CTTGCAACCACTCGCAACCACTTGCAACCACTCGCAACCACTCGCAACCACTCGCAACCACTCGCAACCACACAAAACCACTCACAACCACACAAAACCACTCACAACCACTCGCAACCACTTGCAACCACTCGCAACCACT
>SZWC01002664.1:173772-196414 GCA_023375785.1 Penium margaritaceum
AGGACTTCCGCAGCTTGCACACCTTGCCCTCCGGCGCCTCCACCCCCTCCGGTACCTCCATGTAGATTTCCTTGTCGATGATGCCATTGAGGAAGGCCGTCTTTACGTCCATTTGGTGGAGCTCCATGTCCTTCGCGGCTGCCACCGCAAGGATCGCCCGGATGCTTGTGAACTTGGCGACGGGGGCGAACGTCTCATTGTAATGCTCGCCCTTACACTGTGCGTACCCCTTCGCCACGAGCCGCGCCTTGTACTTGTCAACCACACCTTCCTTTGTGAACTTGGTCTTGAAGACCCACTTGGAGTCGATGACCTTGGCGTCTTTCGGCCTGTCAACCAGCTTCCACGTGTCGTTTTCAGCAATGGACGCCAACTCCGACTTCATGGCGGCGTCCCACTGCTTTCCCTTGGGCCGCGCAAGCGCCTCTTGCACGGTCGTCGGTTTCGTTGATGCAGCCAGCATGCACCGCGTCATGCCAATCCATCGACCGGTGCCTGCGTCGAAACGCTTCCCCGCTCTCTGCTGCCTCCCGCTACGGCGCGGCAGTCTTGGCGGTGTCTTGTCGCTCTGCTGCGATCCTTCCGACTCAGCCCGCTCCGGTGAATCATCGACCGGACGACTTCCCAAGGATTCTTCCAGCTCTGGTGAACCATCAACCGGACGGGCGGCGCGTCCATAGGATTTTTCTCTGACGCCCGACGCGAACTCCGCCGGGAGTGCGCGCTTCGGCACCCGCGGTGCCTCCTTCGACGGATCCTTCCGCCGGATCTCCAGCCCAGTTGCATCATCGTCGGAGTCCTCCGCGTCGGCTGCTACACCTACTGCACCGCCGCGCTCCGACGTCGCATCATCGACCTCCGCGTCCGCCGGCTCCTCCTCGTAGTCAAGGAGCTGGAGCCACTCCCCCTGTTTTGGAGTATTCCCGACGCTCATGTCGTTGCTGCTACTGCTGAAGCTCTGCTGCTCGTTGAACTCGACGTCACGGCTGCGGATGATCTCTTGAGTGCGCGGGTCCCAGAGCCGATACGCCTTTTGCACACTCTTGTAGCCGAGGAACAAGCACGGCTTTGCTCGTGGTTCCAGCTTGCTGTCGCGTCGTTGCGCCGCCTGCACCATCGCGTGCGCCTTGCACCCGAACACCTTCAGGTGCACCACGTTTGGCTTGCACCCGCTCCAAACCTCCTGCGGCGTCTTCCAGCCGCCCTTGCCCTTCAGCACCGCTGTTGGGGTGAGGTTGATGGTGTAGCTTGTTGTACGCACAGCCTCCGCCCAGAAACCTCGCGGCAACCCCGCATCCACAAGCATAGTCCGCACCATGTTGAGCAGCGTCTAGTTCGCCCGCTCCGTCACTCCGTTGGACTGTGGCAAGTACGGCGTAGTGGGTTCCCACTTGATGCCCTGCTGCTTCATCCACCCGCTGCAGTCCACGTACTCATTGCCATTGTCACTGCGTAGCGCTCTGACCTTCCGGCCAGTCTGCCTCTCCACCGCTGCGTCGTACTCCTTCAGCCGGTCCAGGACCTCGCCTTTCCGCTTCATGAAGTACACGTAGAGCTTCCTGCTGCAGTCGTCAATGAAGGTGACGAAGTATCTGAAGCCACCGTTTGACGGTGTTTTGAACGGTCCGCACACGTCGCTGTGCACGACCTCCAGCAGGTCCTTTGCATGAGCCGTGTTCTCGTTAAATGGCTTGCGCCGCGCCTTGCCCAAAATGGAAGGCTCGCACTTTTTGTGTGCTGCTGCATTTGCTGCTGCGTCTGCACGGTCGATGACGAGGCCGCGCACCATGTCGCGCTTCGCCATCTCCTTAACGGTTGCGGGCGCCGAACGCCCCAACCGCCGGTGCCAGAGCTCCAGATCAGCGCTTCCTCCCTTGGCCATGTTGACGACGCGCTCCTGCGAATCTGCTGCGTCGGATGCCGCAAGGACCACCTTGGTCTCCACAATGTAGAGACCGTCCTCGCGCTTCGCCTCCAGCACGAGCTCGCCGTGGCCGTCGATGCGCACCACTGCGCCTTTCCTGCGGAAGAGCACCTCATACCCCTTGTCCTTCAAGCGGCTAACACTCAGGATGTCAGCCACGCCGGGGACGTGCTACACATCACGGATTGTGCACAGCTCCTTCTTACCGCCCACCACGACTTCCACCTCCACGTTGCCTTGGCCGGCCGCCGGCTCGACTTTGTCGTTCGCGACCACCATTGACTTGGAGGACTTCTCGTAGGTGACGAACCCCACCTTCTTGACTAGGGTGTGCTCCTCGGCCCCAGAATCCAGGCACCGCCTGTTGGCCTTCTTGAGGAAGTGGTTCTCGTTGCCATTGGGGAGCGACCTGCCCTTGCTATTTTTGCCGCCGGTCTTTGCCTCCTCCGGGCACTCACAGGCCCAATGGCCCTCCTTGCCGCAGTTGCGGCACGCACCTTTCTTGGCACCCTTCTTGCCGCTGCCCTTTCAGCCATTTCCTCGGACCCCACTTCCGCCACCACGCGTTTTGGTGACGAGGGCCGATGAGGAAGATGAGGACTCTCCGCAGCTCCGACGTTGCGCCTCGTTGCGGATGTACTCTGCGACCGCGCCATAGGTGAGCTTGTCCTCCGACCATCCTCCAAGGACGGTGATGAGTGGATCCCAACTGTCAGGTAGGGCCATGAGGAGGGCCATCGCCTGTAGCTGCGTGTCGATCTTCCACCCCACGTCATTGCATTGTGAGGCGAGCGACTCGATCTGCTGCATGGCGGAGATGAAGTCATCTCCCTCCTCGGTTCTCACCGTGAGGAGTCGCTTCATCGCGAAGATTTTGTTCGCGAGCGACTTGGATTGGTGGATGGCGCAGAGCTGTTCCCAAGCTTTGGCTGCCAGCTTGCAGCCTTGGAAGTAGCCCCACTGCGACTCGGCTGTCCCGGACACCAGGAGCATGAGCACCTCCGTGTTCTTCTTTTTGAAGGCCTACTTCTCCGCGTCCGTAGCAGTCGCCTCTGTGAACACCTCCTTTCCCAGCATGACATCCAGCAGCCCCTTACGCGAGAGGTGCAGTTTGAACTGCCAACTCCATAGCCCGAAACATGGGCTGCCCGCATACTTCTGAATGGGCTGCGTCTCCTTCTGTGCCATGTGCGCAGCTACAACTCCGAGGAGCTCTCAGAACTTGACGGCGACGTCCAAGATGACGATCCCGTGCGCTGCGGAAGACGTGAACGTTGGAGGCGTTCAGACCTGTGGGTCCATAACCCTTTGTGAGGATGAGATCCGCGTGATGCGGTCCGGACGTTTGTCTGATCGTCTCTAGTGGTTCACGTCTACTGTTTTGGGCGAATCTGAGACTGAGCGTGAGCTTTCTGGTCGCCTCACGCTATGTGAGCAGGAATTTAGAGACAGTCAGTTTGCGAAGGGAATAACGTCGTTTTGCGTTAGTTGTTGAACATGGATATGAACACAACATTTATAGGGCTAGTCATGAGCTTTCCAACGCATCAAACCGCGTGCAATTCGGCCAAGCGTAGCTCAAGTTATGCTTGCCGAAGCGCAGGTCTCACCCACCATAGAAGCCTGACGCCACCACTCGCCGTGGCGCCTTCATTCACGTGCGAAGCGCCTTTCCCAAGACGCATGTCCCATTGCACATGGTGTATGGGTCCCCTGCACTGTTTCCACACACCCTACCCACTTTTGGGTCGTGTTTGGTGATGGGGTGTGACGAGGTTCGAAACCTGTCCGCGGACCTGCAGTCAGAATTTACACGAAGTCCCCGAGTAACAAAACGTACTAGTGAGTTTCGGACGTCGAGCCAGGATTTTGCCTAAGTCCCTCAGTAACAACCTGCACTACTGGATCCGGTGGATGATCCGCCGGATCAGGTGGATCATCCACCGGACGCCTCGGCAGGCCTATCGGAGCATTTTCTCCACATGGTATCTTTGTTACTCGGTCTGGTCGATTATCGACCGGATTTCGAGTCGCAGCCGGCTCCCAGAGCCACTGCGCATACCCCAACTTTGGAAAGCCATATCTCCCTCGATACTTGTCCGATTCCGGCAAATAACCTTCCACCGGATTCAGCGACTCGTCAAATTTCAGGGGCAATCCTCCATTTGAGGATCCGAGCAAATGTCGAGTCGCCAGATCCGCCGGAGCGGAGTTTCCATTTTCTGGCGGCTCGTCAGTGCCTCCCGGCGCCGCACTTGGGCATGCGGAGGGGCAATTTTTCAACATTCTCCCCCTTGCACCTTCCATGCCCGCTCCTTCTGCTTGCTCTCACTCATCTTCCGCTGCGCCCTCCAGCCCATCATAGCTGGTCATCCCAAGTCCGGGCACGCTCATCGCGTGCCGGTCTGCGGGTTGCGCTTTGGTCAAGCAATCCGCAAGCATGATGTGCGTGGTGCAGTGCTGCAGCACCACCTGCCCCTTCTCGACCATGTCCCGTGCGTAGTGATAACGCACGTCAATGTGCTTTGTCCTCCTGTGCTGCGTCGGGTTGTTGGTCAGCGAGATGGAGCCGGTGTTGTCCTCGTGCACCAGCGTAGGCTCCTGCTGCGGCACGCCCAGCTCCCCCAGCAACCTGCGGAGCCACATCGCCTCCTTGACCGCCTCGGCCAGCGCGATGTACTCAGCTTCTACTATGGAGGTGGCGACGCAGTCCTGCTTCCTGCTGCACCACGAGACCGCTGCACTAGCGAGGAAGAACACGTAGCCGGATGTGGACTTCCGCTTGTCCACATCGCCAGTAAAGTCTGCATCCGTGTAGCAGACCAGACGCAAAGGGTCCGCCCGCCCTTTGCCCTCGAACCTCAGGCGCGCGTGCCTCGTCGCCTGCAGGTAGCGGAGGATGCGCTTGACCGCCTGCCAGTGTAGTGGCCCTGGGTCAGCCACGTACCTGCTCACTTGGCCCACCGCGTAGGCCAGGTCCGGTCGAGTCGCCACCATGGCGTACATGAGGCTGCCCACCGCCAATTGGTAAGGCGCCCCTGCCATATCCTCCCGCTCTTCTTTTGTTTGCGGCGCCATTGCCGCACTCAGTTCATAGGTCGTGGAGAGAGGATTTCACACTGGTTTGCTGTCCTCCATGTCGTACCGCTTCAGCACCTCGGCCACGTATTTGGCCTGCCCCAGCTCAAGCGTGCGCGCCCTCCGGTTCCGCGTAATGCTCACCCCGAGGTAGAACTCCAGCTCCCCCATGTCCGACATCTGGAACCTGCTGCTCAGCTGCCCTTTCAGCTGTTGTAGGCACGGTAGGTCTGAGGAGCACAAGATCAGATCGTCCACGTAGAGTACGACAATCTGATGGAGCTTCTTGCTGCGCCGCACGTACACACTGTGATCTGCTTCACAGCGCTTGAAGCCAAGTTGTTCCATGAAGCTGTCCATCTGTTGGTACCAGAATTGGGGCGATTGTTTTAGCCTGTAACAGGACTTCCGCAGCTTGCACACCTTGCCCTCCGGCGCCTCCACCCCCTCCGGCACCTCCATGTAGATTTCCTTGTCGATAATGCCATTGAAGAAGGCTGTCTTTACGTCCATTTGGTGGAGCTCCATGTCCTTCGCGGCTGCCACCGCAAGGATCGCCCGGATGCTTATGAACTTGGCGACGGGGGCGAACGTCTCATTGTAATGCTCGCCCTTACGCTGTGCGTATCCCTTCGCCACGAGCCGCGCCTTGTACTTGTCAACCACACCTTCCTTTGTGAACTTGGTCTTGAAGACCCACTTGGAGTCGATGACCTTGGCGTCTTTCGGCCTATCAACCAACTTCCACGTGTCGTTTTCAGCAATGGACGCCAACTCCGACTTGATGGCGACGTCCCACTGCTTTCCCTCGGGCTGCGCAAGCGCCTCTTGCACGGTCGTCGGTTACGTTGATGCAGCCAGCATGCACCGCGTCATGCCGATCCATCGACCGGTGCCTGCGTCGAAACGCTTCCCCGCTCTCCGCTGCCTCCCGCTGCGGCGCGGCAGTCTTGGCGGTGTCTCGTCGCTCTGCTGCGATCCTTCTAACTCAGCCCGCTCCGGTGAATCATCAACCGGACGACTTCCCGCGGATTCTTCCCGCTCCGGTGAACCATCAACCCTCAGTAACAACCTGTACTACTGGATCCGGTGGATGATCCGCCGGATGAGGTGGATCATCCACCGGACGCCTTGGCAGGCCTATCGGAGCATTTTCTCCACATGGTGTTTTTGTTACTCGGTCCAGTCGATTATCGACCGGATTTCGAGTCGCAGCCGGCTCCCAGAGCCGCTGCACATACCCCAACTTTTGAAAGCCATATCTCCCTCGATACTTGTCCGATTCCGGCGAAACAACTTCCACCGGATTCAACGACTCGTCAACTTTTAGGGGCAATCCTCCATTTTAGGATCCAAGGAAATGTCAAGTCTCCAAATCCGCCAGAGCGGAGTTTCCATTTTCTGGCGGCTCGTCAGCGCCTCTCGGTGCCGCACTTGGGCATGCGGAGGGGCAATTGTTCAACAGCAACCACTCGCAAACACTTACAACCACTCACAATCACTGGCAACCACTCGCAACCACTCGCAACCACTCAAACCACTCGCAACCACACAAAACCACTCGCAACCACTCGCAACCACTTGCAACCACTCGCAACCACTTGCAACCACTCACAACCACTCGCAACCACTCGCAACCACTTGCAACCACTCGCAACCACTCGTAACCACTCGCAACCACTCGCAACCACTTGCAGCCACTGACAACCACTCACAACCAATTGCAAGCACTCGCAACCACTTACAACCACTCACGACCAATTGCAACCTCTCGCAACCACTCGCAACCACTTGTAACCACTCGCAACCACTTGCAACCAATCGCAACACCTCACAACCACTTGCAACCACTCGCAACCACTCGTAACCACTCGCAACCACTCGCAACCACTTGCAGCCACTGACAACCACTCACAACCAATTGCAAGCACTCGCAACCACTTACAACCACTCACGACCAATTGCAACCTCTCGCAACCACTCGCAACCACTTGTAACCACTCGCAACCACTTGCAACCAATCGCAACACCTCACAACCACTTGCAACCACTCGCAACCACTCGTAACCACTCGCAACCACTCGCAACCACTTGCAGCCACTGACAACCACTCACAACCAATTGCAAGCACTCGCAACCACTTACAACCACTCACGACCAATTGCAACCTCTCGCAACCACTCGCAACCACTTGTAACCACTCGCAACCACTTGCAACCAATCGCAACCCCTCGCAACCACTCGCAACCACTCGCAACCACTCGCAACCACTTGCAACCACCCTTAACAACTCGCAACCACTCGCAACCACTTGCAACCACTCGCAACCACTCGCAACCACTCACAGCCACTTGCAAGCATTCCCAAACACTTGCAAGCATTTGTAACCACTCACAAACACTTGCAACCGCTCGCAACAACTTGCAACCACTCGTATCCACTTGGAACCACTCACAATTACTTGCAACCACTCGCAACCACTCACAACCACTCACACCCACTCACAACCACGTGCAAGCACTCGCAACCACTCGCAACCACTCACAACCACTGACAACCACTTGCAACCACTGGCAACCACTGGCAACCACTCGTAACCACTCTCAACCACTCGCAACCACTCGCAATGACTCGCAACCACTCGAAACCACTCGCAACCACTCACAACCACTCCCAACCATTTGCAGCCACTCAATCACTCTTAACAACTCACAACAACTTGCAAGCAATCGCAACCACTTGCAACCAATTGCAACCACTCGCAACCACTCGCAACCACTCGCAACCACTTGCATCCATTTGCAACCACTTGAACCCACTCGAAACCACTCGCAACCACTCGCAACCACTCCCAACCACTTGCAACCACTCACCACCATTCGCATCCACTCGCAACCACTCAAAACCACTCGCAACCACTCGCAACGACTCGCAACCACTCACAACCACTTGCAACCACTTGCAATCACTCACAACCACTTGCAACCACTCGCAACCACTCGCAACCACTTGCAGCCACTTGCAACCACTTGCAACTATTCATAACCATTCACAACCAATCGTAACCACTCACAACCCCTCGTAACAACTCGCAACCACATGCAAGTACTCACAACCACTTGCAAGCACTCAGAACCACTCGCAACCACTTGCGACCACTCGGAACCATTCGCAACCACTCTCAACCACTCGCAACCACTTGCATCCATTCACAACCACTTGCAACCACTCAAGACCACTCGCAACCACTCGCAACCATTCGCAACCACACACAACCACTCGCAACCACTCGCAGCCACTCGTAACTACTCGCAACCACTTGCAACCACCCACAACCACTTGCAACCACTTGCAACCACTCGCAACCACTCGCAAACACTCGCAACCGCTCGCAACCACACAAAGCCACTCGCAACCATTTGCAACCACTCGAAACCGCATGCAACCACTTGAAACACCTCACAAGCACTTACAACGACTTGCAAGTACTCGCAACCACTCGCAACAACTCATAACCACTCACAACCACTTGCAACCACTCGCAACCACTCGCAACCACTCGCAACCACTTGCAACCATGTGCAATCTCTTGCAACCACTTGCAACCACTTGCAACCACCCACAACCACCCACAACCACACACAACCACTTGCAACCACTCGCAACAACGTGCAACCACTGGCAACCACTCGCAACCACTCGCAACCACTTGCAACCACTGGCAACCAGTTGCAACGACTCGAAACCACTTGCAAGCACTGGCAACCAGTTGCAACCACTCGCAACCACTCGCAACCACTCCCAACCAATCGCAACCACTTATAAGCACTCACAACCACTTGCAAGCACTTACAACCACTTGCAACCACTCGCAACCACTTGCAACTACTCGCAACCACTCGCAACTACTAGCAACTACTCACAACCACTTGCAACCACTTGCAACCACTCATAACCACTCACAACCACTTGTAAGCACTCGCAACTACTTGCAACGACCCACAACCACCCACAACATCTTGTAACCACTCGCAACCACTCATAACAACTCGCAACCACTTGCAACCACTCGCAACCACTCACAACCACTTGCAACCAATCGCAACCATTCGCAACCACTTGCAACCAAGGGCAACCACTCGCAACCACTTACAAGCACTCACAACAACTTACAAATACTCGCAACCACTCGCAACCACTCACAACCCCTTGCAACCACTCACAACCACTCGCAACCACTTGCACCTATTTGCATTCTCTTGCAACCACTTGCAACCACTCGCAACCATTCGCAACCACTTGCAACCACGGGCAACCACTCGCAACCACTTACAACCCCTTGCAACCACTCGCAACCACTCGCAACCACTCGGACCCACTCTCAACCACTCGCAACCACTTGCAACCCCATGCAACCACTTGCAACCATTCGCAACCACTTATATGCACTTTCAACCACTAGCAAGCACTCACAACCACTCGCAACCACTCGCAACCACTTGCAACCACTCGCAACTACTTGCAAAAACTCGCAACCACTTACAACCACTCGCAACCACTCCCAACCACTCGCAACAACTAACAACCAATCGCAAGCAATTGCAACCACTCGCAACCTTTCCCAACAACTCACAACCACCCGCAACGACTCCCAACCAATTGCAACCACTCGCAACCAATCGCAACCAGTTTCAACCACTGGCAACCACTCGCCGCCACTTGCATCCACTAGCAACTTCTCACAACCACTCACAACCACTCGCAACCACTCACAACCACTCGCAACCACTTGCAATTTCTTGCAACCACTTGCAACCACTCGTAACCACACGCAAACACTTGCAACCACTCACAATCACTCGCATCCACTCGTAACCACTTGCAGCCACTCGAAACCGCTCGCAACCACTCGAAACCACTTGCAACCACTCGCAACCACTCGCAAGCACTTGCAACCGCTCGCAACCACTGGCAACCACTCGCAACCACTTGCAACCAATTGAAACCAATCGCAACCACTCGCAATCACTCACAATTACTCGCAACCACTTGCAATCTTGTAACCACTCACAACCACTTACAACCATTTGCCACAACTCGCACAACCATACGCAAACACTCTCACCCACTCGCAACCACTCGCAACCGCACAAAACCACTCCCAACCCCTCACAACCACTTGCAACCACTCCCAACAACTCGCAACCACTCGCAACCATTCGCAACCACTCACAACCACTCGCAACCACTCGCAACCACTCGTAACCACTCGCAACCACTCGTAACCACTCGCAACCACTCGTAACCACTCGCAACCACTCGTAACCACTCGCAACCACTCGTAACCACTCGCAACCACTCGTAACCACTCGCAACCACTCGTAACCACTCGCAACCACTCGTAACCACTCGCAACCACTCGTAACCACTCGCAACCACTCGTAACCACTCGCAACCACTCGTAACCACTCGCAACCACTCGTAACCACTCGCAACCACTCGTAACCACTCGCAACCACTCGTAACCACTCGCAACCACTCGTAACCACTCGCAACCACTCGTAACCACTCGCAACCACTCGTAACCACTCGCAACCACTCGTAACCACTCGCAACCACTCGTAACCACTCGCAACCACTCGTAACCACTCGCAACCACTCGTAACCACTCGCAACCACTCGTAACCACTCGCAACCACTCGTAACCACTCGCAACCACTCGTAACCACTCGCAACCACTCGTAACCACTCGCAACCACTCGTAACCACTCGCAACCACTCGTAACCACTCGCAACCACTCGTAACCACTCGCAACCACTCGTAACCACTCGCAACCACTCGTAACCACTCGCAACCACTCGTAACCACTCGCAACCACTCGTAACCACTCGCAACCACTCGTAACCACTCGCAACCACTCGTAACCACTCGCAACCACTCGTAACCACTCGCAACCACTCGTAACCACTCGCAACCACTCGTAACCACTCGCAACCACTCGTAACCACTCGCAACCACTCGTAACCACTCGCAACCACTCGTAACCACTCGCAACCACTCGTAACCACTCGCAACCACTCGTAACCACTCGCAACCACTCGTAACCACTCGCAACCACTCGTAACCACTCGCAACCACTCGTAACCACTCGCAACCACTCGTAACCACTCGCAACCACTCGTAACCACTCGCAACCACTCGCAACCTCTCGCAACCACTCACAACCACTCCCAACCACTTGCAACCAATTGCAACCACTCGCAACCACTCGCAACCAGTCGCAACCACTCACAACCACTCGCAACCACTCGCAACCACTCGCAACCATTCGACACCTCTCGTAACCACTTGAAACCACTCGCAACCACTCGCAACTACTCATAACCACCTACAACCACTTGCAATCAATCGCACCCACTTGCAACCACTTGCTATCTCTCGCAACCACTTGCAACCCCTTGCAACCACTTGCAACCACTCGCAACCACTTGCAACCACTCACAACCACTCGCAACCACTTGCAACCACTCGTAACCACTGGAAACCACTGGCAACCACTCACAACTTGTGAAAACCAATTGCGACCACTGGCAACCACTTACAACCACACGCAACCACTTGCAACCACTTGCAACAACTCGCAACCACACGTAACCACTCGCAACCACTCGCAACCACTTGCAACCACTCGCAACCACTCAAAACAACTCACAACCACTGGCAACCACTCGCACTTGCAACCACTTGGAACCACTCGCAGACACTTGGAACCACTTGCAACCACTCGCAATCACTTGCACCACTCGCAACCAAATCGCAACCACTTGCAAGCACTTGTAACCACCCGCAACCACTCGTAACCACTCGCAACCACTCGCAACCACTCACAACCACTCACAACCACTCGCAACCACTCGCAACCACTCGCACCCACGCACAACCAATCGCAACCACACAAAGCCACTCCCAACCTCTCACAACCACTTGCAACCACTCCCAACCACTCGCAACCACTCGCAACCCCTCACAACCACTTGCAACAACTCGCAAGCACTCTTGATGATTCGCAACCACTTGCAACCACTCGCAACCACTTGCAACCACTCACAACCACTCGCAACCACTCGCAACCACTCGCAACCACTTGCAATATCCTGCAACCACTTGCAAGCACTTGCAAGAACTTGCAAACACTCGTAACCACACGCAAACACTTGCAACCAGCCGCAATCACTTGCATCCACTCGCAACCACTTGCAGCCATTCGCAACCACTCACAACCACACGCAACCAGTCAAAACCACTTGCAACCACTCGCAACTACTGGCAACCACTTACAACCGCTCGCAACCACTGGCAACCACTTGCAACCACTTCCAACCAATTGAAACCAATTGCAACCACTGGCAACCACTCACAACCACTCACACCACTTGGAATCACTGGCAATCACTTGCAAAAACTCGCAACAACTCGCAAACACTCGCAACCACTTGCAACCACTCCCAACCACTCGCAACCACTTGCAACCACTCGCAACCACTCACAACCACTCGCAACCACTCGCAACCACTTCCAACCACTTGCAACCACCCGCAACCACTCGCAACCAGTCGCAACCACTCACAACCACTCGCAACCACTCGCAACCACTCGCAACCATTCGCAACCTACCGTAACCACTTGTAACCACTCGCAACCACTCGCAACTACTCATAACCACCTACAACCACTTGCAACCACTCGCACCCACTCGCAACCACTCGCAATCACTCGCAACCACTTGCAACCCCTTGCAACCACGTGCAACCACTCGCAACCACTTGCAACCACTCACAAGCACTCGCAACCACTTGCAACCACTTGTAACCACTGGCAACCGCTGGCAACCACTCACAACTTGTGAAAACCAATTGCGACCATTGGCAACCACTCACAACCACTCGCAACCACTTGCAACCACTCGCAACAATTCGCAACCACGCGTAACCACTCGCAACCACTCGCAACCACTCACAACCACTCGCAACCACTCGCAACCACTCGCAACCACTCGCAACCACTCGCAACCACTCGCAACCACTCGCAACCACTCGCAACCACTCGCAACCACTTGCAACCACTCACAACCACTCGCAACCACTAGCAACCATTTGCAACCAAACACAACCACTCGCAACCTTTCTCAACCACTTGCAACCACTCCCAACCACTCGCACCCACTCGCAACCACTCGCAACCACTCGCAACCACTTGCAACCACTCACAACCACTCGCAACCACTAGCAACCATTTGCAACCAAACACAACCACTCGCAACCTTTCTCAACCACTTGCAACCACTCCCAACCACTCGCACCCACTCGCAACCACTCGCAACCACTCGCAACCACTTGCAACCACTCACAACCACTCGCAACCACTAGCAACCATTTGCAACCAAACACAACCACTCGCAACCTTTCTCAACCACTTGCAACCACTCCCAACCACTCGCACCCACTCGCAACCACTCGCAACCACTCGCAACCAATTGCAACCACTCGCAACCACTCGCAACTACTCGCAACCACTCGCAACCACTCACAACTACTTACAACCACTCGCAAGCACTCACAACCACTCACAACCACTCGCAACCGCTCGCAACCGTTTGCAACCACTTGCAACCACTCACAACCACTCGCAACCACTCGCAACCACTCGCAACCAATCACAATCACTTGCAACCATTCGCAACCACTTGCAACCACTCACAACCACCCGCAACAACTTGCAACCACTCCCAACCACTCGCAACCACTCGCAACAACCCGCAACCACTCGCAACCTCTCGCAACCACTCGCAACCACTCACAAAAACTCCTGACGACTCGCAACCACTCGCGACTACTCGCAACCGGAAGTAGGACGCAAGTAGGGCACAAGTAGGACTCAAGTAGGGTGCAACTAGGACGCAACTAGGACACAAGTAGGGCACAAGTAGGACACAACTAGGGCGCAACTATGGTGTAACTAGGGCGCAAGTAGGACGCAAGTAGGGCACACCTAGGACGCAACTAAGGCGCAACTAGGGCACAAATAGGGCACAAGTAGGGCGTAAGCAGGGCATAACTAGGGCGTAACTAGCCCCCAACTGAGGCACAAGTAGGACGCAACTAAGGCGCAAGTCCCTACTTGCGGTGCAAGTAGGTTGCAAGAAGGACGCAAACAGGGCGCAAGTAGGGTGCAAGGAGGGCGCAACTAGGGCGCAACTAGGGTGTAACTAGGGCACAACTATGGCGTAGCTAGAGCTCAACTGAGGTGCAACTAGGGCGTGATTTTGGCACAAGTATGGCGCAACTAGAACACAAGTAGTACGCAACTAGGGGACAACTAGGACGCAAGTAGGGCGCAAGTAGGGTGCAAGTAGGGTACAAGTAAGGCGCAACTAGGGCACAACTAGGGTGCAAGTAGGGTGCAACTAGGGCGGAACTAGGGTACAACTAGGGTGCAAGTAGGACAGATGTAGGGTGCAAGTAGTGTGCAACTAGGGTGCAACTGTCAGAATATTGAAGACGAAGTCAACACTGACAGAATCCCTCGGACAATCTGAGCTCTGAACAAGGTTCGGGCTCTACACCGAGCCAGCACAAACCACCTCGCCAACGAATTTTCGGTCACAATCGAGGACCCAGGGGCGAGCCGCCCCTAATAACTGCGAGAATGTTGCAATCGCCTCCGGCTAGCGGAAACAAGCCGTTGCTTTGTTTTTTTCATGGTCTAGTGTATATTACCGGGGATGTTGATTCCCTCAAAGTTAACCAAAACAGTTTTGTCCATCCTATTCACCTTTGGTTTTGCGACTTTACCGCCGTGTCTTCACTCTGCTCACTCCTTCGCCCACTCTTCAATTATCGTTCACTCTCAGCCCTCGGCCATGCACCTCTTTGCTCCGTCACTCTCGTTCCTTCACTCAACCTCTCCCACTTCACTCCTCGCGGCATCAATTCCACCAACCTTGCTACACCATTCCCTTGCTATGACTACATGTCTATCTCGCATCTCTACCTCATCATCCTACACCTGCCAAAAGCCTCCCCTCCACCACTTATACAACAAACTCCTACATTGGTCTTTGCTTTCGTCAGCATCTCCACGTCTGACAACCACTTTGCTTCTTCTGACTTCTGCCATCGCTTCCACTGCTCACTCCATTCTTCTAACAGCAACTACGGGGCAAGTAGGGTGCAAGTAGGACACAACTAGGTCATACCTAAGGCGCAACTAGGACGTAGCTAGTGCCCAAGTGAGGCGCAACTACGGCGCAACTAGGGCTCAAGTAGGGCGCAAGTAGGGCGCAAGAAGGGCGCAAATATGGCGCAAGTATGGCGCAAGAAAGGCGCAACTAGGTCGCAAATAGGGTGCACGTAGGGAGAACTAGGGTGCAACTAGGGCGCAACTAAGGCGCAACTGAGGCGCAAGTATCCCGCAACTAGGGCACAAGTAGGGCGGAGCTACGGCATAACTAGAGTGCAATTAGGGTGCAATTAGGGCACAACTAGGGCGCAAGAAGGGCACAAGTAGGGTGAAAATAAGTTGCAACGAGGGCGCAACTAGGGTGCAAGAAGGATCCAAGTACGGCAGAATGAAGGCGTGACTAGGGCACAACTAGGCTGCAGGTAGGGCACAAGTACGGCACAACTAAGGTGCAACTAGGGTGCAACTAGGGCGCAATTAGGGAGCAAGTAGGGTACACTCGCAATCATTCGCAACCACTTGCAACCACACAAAACCTCTATCAACCACTCGCAACCACTTGCAACCACTCGCAACCACGCGCAACCACTCCCAACCACTCGCAACCATTCACGACCACTTGCAACCATTTGCAACCACTCGCAACCACTCGTAACCACTCGCAACCTATCCTAACCACTCGCAACTACTCCCAACCACTTGCAACCACTTGCAACCACTCGCAACCACTCTCAACCACTCGCAACGACCCAACCACTCGCAACCACTTGCAACCACTCGTAACCACTTGCAACCGCTTGCAACAACTCGTAACCACTCGCAACCACTTGCAACCACTTGCAACCATTCATAACAACTGGCAACCACCCACAACCACTTGCAGCCACTCACAACCAATTTCGCAACCACTCGCAACCAATCCCAAACACTCACAACCACTCCCAACCACTCGCAACCACTTGCTCCCACTGGCAACCACTTGCAACCACTCGCAACCACTCGCAACCACTCGCAACCACTCGTAACCACTCACAACCACTCGCAAACAAGACGCAACCACTCGCAACCAGTCCCAACCACTCGCAACCACTTGCAACCACTCGCAACCACTCGCAACCACTCGCAACCACTCGTAACCACTCACAACCACTCGCAAACAAGACGCAACCACTCGCAACCAGTCCCAACCACTCGCAACCAATCACAACCACTCACAACCACTCGCAACCACTGGCAACCACTCGCAACTACTCGCAACCACTCGCAACCACTCGCAATCACTCACAACGACTTGCAACCACTTGCAATCACTTGCAACCACTTGCAATGACTTGCAACTACTCACAACCACTTGCAGCTACTTCCAACCACTCGCAACCACTCACAGCCACTCGCAATGACTCGTAACCACTTGCAACCACCTCCAACCCCTTGCAACCACTTGCAACCACTTGCAACCACTCGCATAAACTTGCAACCACTTGCAACCACTCGCAACCACTCGCAACCACTCCAAACACTCGCAACCACTTCCAACCAGTCGCAACCACTCGCAACCACTCGCAACCACTCGCAACCACTCGCAACCACTCGCAACTACTCGCAACCACTTGCAACCATTCGTAACCACTCGCAACCACTCGCAACCACTCGCAACTACTCGCAACCACTTGCAACCATTCGTAACCACTCGCAACCACTCGCAACCACTCGCAGCCACTTGCAACCGCTCGCAACCACTCGCAACCACTCACAACCACTCACAACCACTCGCAAGAATTCGCAACCACCCGTAACCACTCAGAACCAATCGCAACGACTCGCAACCACTCACAATCACTTGCAACGACTC
Organism: Penium margaritaceum; assembly: GCA_023375785.1. Taxonomy (NCBI): domain Eukaryota; kingdom Viridiplantae; phylum Streptophyta; class Zygnematophyceae; order Desmidiales; family Peniaceae; genus Penium; species Penium margaritaceum. The sequence goes on from SZWC01002664.1 coordinate 190,867, forward strand.
GCAATCACTTGCAACCACTCGTAACCACTTGCAACCACTCGTAACCACTCGCAACCACTCGCAACCACTCGCAGCCACTTGCAACCGCTCGCAACCACTCGCAACCACTCACAACCACTCACAACCACTCGCAAGAATTCGCAACCACCCGTAACCACTCAGAACCAATCGCAACGACTCGCAACCACTCACAATCACTTGCAACGACTCGCAATCACTTGCAACCACTCGTAACCACTTGCAACCACTCGTAACCACTCGCAACCACTCGCAACCACTCGCAGCCACTTGCAACCGCTCGCAACCACTCGCAACCACTCACAACCACTCACAACCACTCGCAAGAATTCGCAACCACCCGTAACCACTCAGAACCAATCGCAACGACTCGCAACCACTCACAATCACTTGCAACGACTCGCAATCACTTGCAACCACTCGTAACCACTTGCAACCACTCGTAACCACTCGCAACCACTCGCAACCACTCGCAGCCACTTGCAACCGCTCGCAACCACTCGCAACCACTCACAACCACTCACAACCACTCGCAAGAATTCGCAACCACCCGTAACCACTCAGAACCAATCGCAACGACTCGCAACCACTCACAATCACTTGCAACGACTCGCAATCACTTGCAACCACTCGTAACCACTTGCAACCACTCGTAACCACTCGCAACCACTCGCAACCACTCGCAGCCACTTGCAACCGCTCGCAACCACTCGCAACCACTCACAACCACTCACAACCACTCGCAAGAATTCGCAACCACCCGTAACCACTCAGAACCAATCGCAACGACTCGCAACCACTCACAATCACTTGCAACGACTCGCAATCACTTGCAACCACTCGTAACCACTTGCAACCACTCGTAACCACTCGCAACCACTCGCAACCACTCACAACTATTTGCAACCACTCAGAACCGCTCGCAAACACTCGCAACCATTCGCAACCACTCGCAACCACTCGCAACCACTTACAACCACTCGCAACCACTCGCAACCACTTGTAACCACTTGCAACCACTTACAACCACTCACAACCACTTGCAACCACTCGCAACCACTAGCAACCACTCACAACCACTCACCACCACTCACAACCATTCGCAACCACTCACAACCACTCGAAAGGACTCGCAGCCACTCACAACCACTCGCAGCTACTTGCAACCACTCGTAACCACTCGCAACCACTCGCAACCACTCGTAACCACTCGCAACCACTCCCAACCACTAGTAACCACTCGCAACCACTCGCAACCACTTGCAACAACTCGCACCCACTTTCAACCACTTGCAACCACTCACAGCCATTGGCTGAATCACAACTCGTATGGTGGGACATGGTCCGGAAGAGGACCGTACGGTAGCCGGTTTGAGACCCATTTCATGTAGGAAACCCCCCCAAAGGCAAAGGACTCTTGAAGACCGCACTCAAACCGCATGGTGCACACCACATCCTCCATGGTGCGGTTTGAGTGCTCAGGCGCGCCATCTTACTGTGGTGTAACAGGGAAAGAGAGCTGGTGAAAAATACCGCACTCTACAAAGGGAGTGTCCATCTTGTCGAAGAACTCACCACCATGATCCGAGTAGAACGTGTGGAGGTTCTGGCGAGACTGGCGATCGGCCATCACCGGCCACAGGCAAACTGCCATGACAGCATCGCTCTTGTGGTAGAGGCGATAGACTTACATCATCCGGATAAATTCACCAGCTAGGATGAGGACACATCGCCCTCGATCTGAGAGGGACTCGACAAGGAGGGGACCGAGGAGGTTCGGGTGGACCAACTCAAGCGGCCATAGTGCTCGGGAAGTGGAGTGAGGATAATTGGAGTGATACATCTTACCCTAAGTGCAGAAGAGGTAGTCGGCCTTGGCCGGCTTCTCGAAGGAAGCCACGTCAAGACCGAGGGCTGGCTGAGTCCAAATGAGCTTGGACACGGTGTCCACGCTCACATGGTAAATGTGGTAATGTAGCAAACGCTGGTGTTCTATAAGGAGAACACCAGTTTCAAATACATGTGCACATGCACAGGAAGGGTTAGGACGCAGAGGAAGTGATATGAGACACACAATACAGGTCATTGAAAACTAACGCACGAGAACAATGGCACGAGTGGAAAGAGTAGTCAGAGTGGTAGAGTCAGCCGAATGCTCAACAGAGAAACCCATCTTGGTACAAACACAAACCGAGAGCAGGCTGAGCTCAAGAGCAGGGACAAATAACACATCGGAAATGTACAAGGGGCCAGATGGACCATCAAACCACACAACCCCAACTCCCTACAAAGGTAATGACTGACCAAGCCCTGTGTGAACGGACCAAACAAACACAACGAGACCGAGCATGATGAAGTCACTACAAAGACAATTCATGTGATGGGTTACACCAAAGTCAATTATCCATGTGCCAGTTGGCTCACGACCAGTCGTCGATATTGAACAACATGCCACAAGACACTCAGCCCCTGCTGGATGGGAAGCAGAGGAATCAGAACAACAATGAAAAGCATGGACTTGTGACCCGTCAAGTTAGTCGGTACTATCAGGTCTATCCTCATCACGAGCCGACTGAGATCCCCCACAACCATCATCTCGGGAAACAGACACAATAGGACAAGCTGTCTGGGAACCACTCGGCTATGACAACACACTCACACCTCCTTGAGTACGAAGTGCCAACAGCTGACGAATCTCCACAATTGTGCGATCTGAGGATCCATATCATCACTACTACATGATGAAGCGGCCGTGTCTGCTGAAGTCATGGACGTGGTGTGACTCGCCCGTATGTCACTATAGGAAATCCGTTGCACATCCGCTGCCTAGAGGTTGCACATAATCTGAGGCCAATCAAGGGACTGCTCACACTCTACGTAGCAATGAGCGTCCCCAAAGTTGTAGCAGGGGACAAAACATCCACTGCCACTACTTATCGGCTGCTGCTGCTACTCTTGCCGCCCCTTGCTGCGTCTCTTGTTCCCCTTCTTTCCCTGTCAAACCACTACAATGCCCTAAGTCTAGCCGCTCAGGACAGAGGATGAGGAGGAAGCGGTGGAGGTTAGACCAGTGAAGTGGGACATAGGTGAAGGAGGAGGAGGAGTCACAATCATTGCTGCAAAAAGTGGACTCAATTGATGGACGATAACAGCCTCATGAATCGATGTTGCATGTAGAATGTAGCGGCGAGCCCAAAGAAGCAACTGTAGTAACTCTGACAACTCAAATAGGGCCGCACATGGTCCAAGTACAATCCCATCAAGATGGCATCGAGTGCCCACAGCTGCGTCCTACTACTAGTTCCAAGATGTGTGTAAAGGCACATGGCACATCGCTAATAGTCTGTTGTGAGCTCTGTGGGACCCTGGGGGAGGGAGTGGAACTCACGTAGTCAAACCGTCCTTGTGGCATGGGTCTCTGCAGCTTGCAAGGTTAGGGCCAGCTCCCACCCCTGACGTGGATCTGCTCTAGTCCCAGAGCAGATCTTGGACATGGAAAAAGTAATTTTCTACTTACTTACACACTCGCCGATTCTGAGTGACAGTGTAGCAGAGAGACAGGCCTCTGTCCATAAAAGGCATGCCTCTCTGCACAGGGACAGAGGCATTAGGTAGAAGGTACATGGGATGTGGAGTGTAGATGAAACACTTTACGGAGAGCAAAGTTGTGCTTAACTAGGTGCTAGTTAACCTGGCATAACTATTTGGTAGTTATGAGGGCTACTCATAACCCAACTCAGTCCTCTTCAAACCACTTCACATGTTTACTCCTATGGACTAGATATTCAGGTCCCGGCCTCACCGAGAATGGGAAAAAATTCAACCACAGTCTCCCGCAGCATAACGTAGAGCAAGCCGCACATTGCTCTTGCTATTGTCTAGACCTGGTGAGCATCATGAGTCTCATACTGGCTGTGGTCGTAGGGCCAAACACCCTCAGATTTGGCCCAAACCTGAAACAGGGTCTTCCAGCAATCAAAGTCCTCATCACTATCGTAACGGAGTGGTGGTATCTCAAAGTTCGTCGGTCGCCGCTCTATGGGGAGGGCGACCTCAGGCTCTATAGATGGTGGACGAGGCACAGGGAGACCACTAGTAAGAGAAACGCCAGCAAAGGTGAATTCTATTGAACAGTGTGGCTGGTCGTGATGGCAAAAAGGTGGCGAGGTGAGAGGCTGGGACCCCGGCTGCAGCTGACAAATGCGCTCCTTAATGACGTGAATCTCATCATCATGCATGACATCCTCCATATCCTCCTCATCCCAACAATCAACTTATGATGCGAAGTGCTTAGGCTGCGTTTTTGTATAGGGCATAGACCCTTGAACGGTTGGTGCAACTCCAACAAGTCTGCCTGGTGTCGGCTCTTAGGCCCCGAACAACCCCTCAATAACTCCACGATCTCCTATAGCATGTTGGTCTAACTCTGCCGCTGGCGGCGCATCTCATCCTGGGTCCGACGAAGCTCGTCGATTGTGAGTGACTACAACCGTGGATTTACGATGCCCAAACAGGAGAAAGAAGAGGGTTCTCTTAGTCCTTTGCCCTTATCACGGACCGTTGGCATCGATGTTGCTCAATGTGGGTCCAAACGTCAACATTGTCAGAATGAAAAACCCTTGCCGTTTCTCAAGGTGTTGGAATAGTGGAAAAAGATGATATCTTAGCCAAACATTTGGCCAAGTGTTGGTGTTGACGTCATCACCTCAAATGATGACGTCAATATGAAGATTATCCAAATGAAGCAAAATTTGAAGCGATTATTTGCCAGAGGATGATGAATGCAATGGAAGTTGTTTTGAAAACAAACCTTCAAAAGGGTAAAAACGTTACCATTTTCTTTTCAGCCCAAAATTCGAAGAAAAAAAATCTAGATCTGATAGCATTGTTTACTTTCTCAGAGCCTACAGCACACAAAATGAGGCGGGAGTGGATGCAATGGGTAGGATTTTGCAAGAGCTTTCTGACGAGTCCTTACACATAAAAAACGGTGGTCATATGGGACACTTGCACTCCCTCACGTCTCGGGGGGGTGGTAGGTGCGTCCTGAGTGATGCTTCCGGGAACCTTCACGGAACCCTTCTCAACAGCACGTGCCTCAACTGATGCTGGAGAGGATTGGGCAACCCTTGGTCGTCCTGTGGTGGTGGCGTGGTGAAATAGTTGAAAGGGTGTCTCGACTCCTGCAATCCGCTGTGGCGGGTCACCATGGGTTGGTGGATCCTCCAAAGACCATGACTTTAGGTGTGACTCTCACTGCGGCTGCGACGGCTACGTCTTTGCTGCGTAGCTCGGCGAGGAATTCCATGCTGCTCTCATACCATAAGAATCTGTGAGGAAGCTTTTTAGCCTTGTTTTTGCTGACGTGGCGACACAATCCAGTCAGCTGGCACACTAGCAAGCAAGCAGGTGCAAGAAACAACAAGAGTTAGGCTAAGGAGATGCACAAAATCTCATAAGCTCCAATAGCTTAGTAATAGAGAGAGAGATAGCGATAGAGAGAGAGAGAGAGAGAGAGAGAGAGAGAGAG
>SZWC01002665.1:27467-46344 GCA_023375785.1 Penium margaritaceum
CGCACACTCGCACGCTCGCACGCACGCACACACGCACACACGCACGCACGCTCGCATGCTCGCAAGCTCGCACGCACGCACGCACGCACGCACGCACGCACGCATGCTCGCATGAACGCACGCACGCACGCACGGCGGGTGCCCGGCGTGGCCCCTTCCGCCTCCATGGCGTAAGCGGAGGCGGTGTCAGCAGAGGCTGCGTCCGCTGCAGCACTAGCACCAGCTCTAGCTGCATCAGCAGCAGCAGCAGCCGCTGCGCACAAACTCACAAACGAGAGCTGCCACCGCTGCCACCTGCTGCCGCCGTTACTTCCTTGGTCGCGTCTGTAGCTTTTGCTGTAGACGAAATCTGCTGCTGCTGCTGCTTCTACTAGGGTAGAGGCGGAAGACGCGGATGCACCAGAAGACAGGTGGGTGTGGACAAATGCGAGAAACGAAGCCCAAAGCTCTGCTTCGCTTCGTTGGTCGGTGAGCGCCGGAAGGGAGGGAAGGGTAGGGCCGGGGGGGGAGGAAGGCGATGCGCTTGATGGCTGCACACCTGCAGACGGGACAAATAATTCAGTAAAAAAAGAAAGTGTCTAACCGAAGCGTCAGTTAACAGCCCTTAAAACTGGCGAGCATCCAACTTGGTTTTGGAAGGAGTGAGGATGTGGTCAAACACCAACAAAGTACAACAGGGCGAGTTTTTGCTAGACACTGCGGAAAACAAATTGAAACATGATAGTGTCTCACGCCTTGCTGTACGCCACCCAGTCCAACAAGACACGTTCAACCAACGACGGTCGAATCTCGCACAATCACGGATGCCAGCGAGATAGGTGGAGATAGTGGATGATAAACATAGCATGAGGTGGATGAAAGGCCTCGTAAAACATTTTCTTTTCTTGGACAGAGGCCGGTTTGACGAGGGGAGGGGGGTGTTGGATGAGCCAATTCAGCACAAAACAAGACCAGGCGGTGGGCCTGGAACCTACAAATCACGTGACGACGGAGGAGAATGTCTTTAGATAACCTCAAAAGGGCCAAATAGCTCGGATACCCGCACCGCACACACTATTCAGCTAGCGTACCCACGGGTTGAGTTTCTGGCACGACATACCCAGCTTCCAAAAAAAAGAAAGTGGATACCCACGAACATTATTTCTCCTCACGGCGTACCTGGACCTCGAAAATTAGCAACAGCATACGGGCATGCCGTTCATTTTTTTGAAAAAGTGGGTATGCCGTTCATTTTTGGTCGCATCAATTAAATCATGTATGGTTTACTCGGGAATCATGACGTCATCTTTGTAAAGAATTCCACAGGTTCGGTGCTTGGACTAGCGTCATTGAGTTTAAACATACTTAAATAGTAATGTACGATTTTCCTGTCATTTTGAAGGGGGGTAATCGTATTTTCGTAAGAATATGACACAGTGCCACGTACTTGTCATCGGTGTTCCGTAGGAGGGTCGTGTTCGGCTCAGCGCGAATAATAATCTACTTTGTGTATGGGTACGCCGTTGAAAAATTTTCACCCTGTGGCATACCGTTCCTAAAACACCGGACTCGGGTATGCCGATTTTATTTTGTCAGTCGCTGGTACGCGATGCCAAACTAAAAGTGGTTTGGGCATGTCGTTCCAAAATGAGTAGGTGCGGGCACGACAGCTTAAAATTTGGACATGGTGGGTATCTAGTCGCTCTGTCCTAAAAAAAAGTATCATATATGGAGGGAATGGTAAAGCCTGTTTTACTTGAGGTAATTGGTCGAGACAATAAATGTTTTTCTTAAGAGGAAACCGCGATCATCCATGTCTACAAGGATGAAAATACATTTACCATCCCATGAGAGTTATTTAGATCTCTCTTTCTTTAAATAGCATGAAAGAAGTTACAAAGAACTACAACTAATCTATGATGCATTCACCTACCTCCACATTATGGTATTTTATACGTTTTAACTGCATTTCATCCTTCTTCTTCAGAATTTATCGAGCAGATGCCACACAAATCTGGTTTAGTACTCTCTCTCGATACTATGTAACCCTGTGCACGCCTTGCGTGCAACATTGAACACTTGTTTTAATTTTCTATATATATATATATATATATATGCGCTCAAGAATTTCCACATTGTTCGATAAAATACGCTTGTTGATTGTCATTACGTGTGTTTCCCATTTTCCCATAATCATTTGCTGCGCAACTTCTACCCATGAACCGCCTATGTTCCGCTTGGCCTAACACTTCGTATCACAGCCGCACGTAGGGGCAACCGACACTCTATTCCATTATGACAACCTCGCACAACTGCATCGTGCATCTCTTATGTTGAGAATATCGCAGATCTCGCAATGACTACGATGAGAGGAGCATTCGCACCCATAAACGAGCAACCGTAAGTGGCAAATACTTTGGAAATTTAGGAAAATCAGGGATAAATGCACAAATCTCTCTAGCTACCTAGGCAGCAGCAAGTACAAGATTCATCGCAAATGGCACAGTGCGGACGACTTGATGGGCAATCCGATAACGAACCCTTTCAGCTCCACGATCCCCTCCCCTCCACCGTTTCCCATCGGAGCGACACTAGGGACGATGAGTGGAGCCAACAGCTAACAAGAACACATCAATGAAAACTTGTATTGGAGTCATCGGGACTCAAGAACCTTAACCATCCGCTTCAACAACTAACGGCGGTAATGGAGGAGATACAGAAAACCCATTCAGGAGTGCTCGACAAGAGGACAAGTTAGCTCTCAATTGAGTCCCAAACCCGGTTGACACATCCAAATCCATTTGATCCTTCAAAATCCAAACTATTGATGATTTGGTTATGGCTGGCAAGTTTGGAAGTGCACTCGGACTCACATATGCCCGAACCATTTTTATGGCGGCAATGAACGATATCTTTTGGTCGTAACTCAATGACTTTGTCATCGTATACAGCTCAATGCAAGAGAGGCACGTTAGAAATCTCCAAAGCGCCATTTAATTTTATTGGAGGAATAAATTCTTCTGAAAACTCTTGACATGTAACTCTGGTTGCAGTTCCATTAAGGTTTTGGTCCACATCATTGGCGGTTGACGAATCATGATGGACCTGAAGGAAGTGCAGGCAGTCCTTGATTGGCCGATGGCCACCAATGTTTGACATGTCCACGTGTGAATGGGTCTTTGTATTTTCTATTATTGATTAATACAAAATGTGCCAGATTTCCAGCACCTCCCTTCAACCTCACTTGCAAAACAGCGAACAGCGAGCATTCATGAGCACTTTGATCTTTGCGCTAGCCTTACAATTGACAGATCTAGTGGTGGATTACATCATGGTCACCTGAACTTCCAATCAAGCAATTTGAACTGTTTTCCTCCAAGATAATGGCAGTGTAGAAATGGTGGCATAAATTTCAATCAGATATTGTGTACCAGAGGTAAAACATGTCATTTACGGAAAAGAGACATTGGCTATCATGCACGTGTTCAAGACATGACAGTGCCATGAAGAGTAGCGGCAACGTGACAACCGTAGCAATCACCACCCACTAAAATACCTCAGAATTCGACCAGATTTTAGCTGTTGGCATACTTGACGGATGGAAGTCTATGAGTTTAAGTTCAAGTACAAAATTAAGCACCGACATGTAAACCAAAATTCGGTGGATGCTCTGAGTTGGTGATCAGATGCCATGGACAAGATCAGGACGTTACTCACCAAATAAGAACTGCACCTTGCAAGGCTCCTTGTGAAGGGGTATGAGGAGTTTAGCTGATAAGATAAGACTGTGTTTTGGTTCGACGAAACACATTTCTGAAGGTGATTCACACGTCAGGTTGTCCCACCACTAAATAACAGACTACTACATATGCTATGAAAGGAATGACACGAAACTTTGACAAGGAGACAATACCAAGAAAAAAACTTGCAAAGTACCTTCCAGGGGACACGATGTAAGATAACGTCGCAAACTATTTGCATTGTGTGTCAATGCTTCAAGAAACGACAAGCAAAATCCCTGGGTTTGCTTCAATTGCTATTAGTGCTTATAGAGGACAAATATTTCCATATTAGATCTCCATGGGATTTGTGACAGATTTTCACATCTCACTAAAGAATTTGACCTGATTCTCATTATGACACACCAGTTCTCAAAGATGTCATACTTCATCTTGACCATGACAGTAATCACGGCCAAGGGAACAACACACTTTCTCCTTAACCACGGTGTTAGACGACATGGTATCCCCTCTTCCATCACAAGCGACAGAGATGAAAGCTTCACCAACATGTTTTGGCAAGAGCTAATGACATGTTTGGGTAGGTGGACCTAGCTATCGTCGACCTTCCCCAGCTTGATTAGCATGCACAGGGAAGACACCAAATTTCTGGACAGTTGTTATGAACGTTGCACAAGCCATATGGCATTTACTTGGTGGTCAGGCTATTGATTGTCACACTTACAATCAACTCCACGATCTCTATAGCAATGGGAAAATTTACCTTCAAACTGGTTCAAGGTGAATTACCAAAAAATCCAGAAGGTTTGAAGAGTTCAAGAAACACATTGACGGTCAACATCCAAAGATGTCTCTTTTGAGACATCTTGGACAGGACTCACCACTACCTTGAAAAGACTCATGCGGTAATGTAGCAAGCATCCACAAGTATCAACCAAAAGTAGAGCTCTAAGAAAGGGACCACATCCTCCACAGCTTGAAGAATGTGAATTTGCGGTCCAAAATTAAGGGAAATTAAACATCTTTATCCAAGCACCACCTCCCTCTACTTGGTGTTCCAAATCATCCGAGTCGAGCTCTACCAAGACTTGAGTACGTCCCTGGCGGACTTGTGCCTCTGCTACCAGTGATTAAAACAGACAAGGGAATGGGATAATATCCCATGCCCTTGTCGAAGATACTAGAAACAAACCACGCGGAAGAGTGGCAAGATATTTGTGAAGTGGTTATAATGGGCATCGAACGTCAGACAATGACAAGAGGTAAGTATTTTTAGGATCAATGAGAATTTAAAGGAGTTTATTCACTCTAACAGCCAATCTAATTTTCACCAAAGAAGCACAAGTGGGAGGCAATGTCATTTGTGGCAGCTTGCTCTAAACGTATCAACATATCAGTGACATCAATGCCATTTACCATACAGATGGTCAAACACATTCATGTGTGGGCTGCTTTTTTAGTGTTTGTTGTTTTCTCCTACTTTTGAGATCTTCGGAATTTTTGTGCTGGCCGTTTAGTGGGGTCCCTCGATTAGATTCCCTTTTCCATTTCCCCACTATTCAAGTGTGGCTGTCGAGGACACTCGTCTATCATCCGAGCCAGTGAAGTTCGAAGTTTGAAACTCCGAACCACCCTGGCTCGGATGACGGACGGGCGAAGTGGACCACGCAGAGCTTTCAGATGCAATGCCCTACATACCTGCCATGTCGCTTCGCAAGTGAGAAGGGAAGCACATGTTGGGAGCTTGTCGTTGCATTGCGCTGGAGACGATCAAGGAGCTCGATGCATAAAGGCTTCATGAGTCATGTGTATCAAACGCTTCATAAGTCTACCGTCATTCATTCTCTTTTAGATTTCAACCTCAAGCGCCTCACGCGTGATGAGGTAGCTACAAGGCGCGACTTTCAATTTGACCTCCACAAATTGAAGAATCCTACACCACGACCAAGATCCTACCAAAACGCAAGCCGGGCCGCGTACCAAAGAAGACAAATCCGCTGTTCTTGGTTGCCTGCGAAGCCTTCTCTATTCCGCCATCCGTTGCTGTGACTATCAAGATCCATCTGTTCCGCCATCCGTTGCTGTTATAACCAAGATCCATCAGCCAGTGGAGCATGTACAAGACGTGGCCTACATCTTGTGTGCCTTGTGAAGATTAGGCCTTCGTGTGTGGAGAGCACGGTCATAATGAAAATTTAGGCGTTGAGATAGCCTGGAAGCCAACACTAGAAAACACTGGTAAACATAGGTTAATTACAATGAAAAACGTACAAGGTATTTATACTGTTCGGCTATCAAGTCCATGCCCTGGCTTACCGCTCTCGTAGCTTGCTACAACAAGCTAAATGCACCTGAACCCTGTGCTCTCCTTGCACCTAAACCATGTGCTGTACTTGCACCTTATGCCTAATGCGAGAAGTGCGCGGTCGCTGATCGTCTAGATCTACGGTCCATCTTCTCCCATGGTAAACAACCGTGTTAGCTCAATGCCTCTTAAAGGTGGGTACGTTCACCTTCTTATGCACGCCACTGAAGGTACTTGGACAGTCGCATGGTTGTAGTCATCAAATGTACTCCCTTCGTTCACCGCGTACGTTGCTGGGGGCTCCCCTCAGAGATAAACGCTTAGCAGATTGCATGCTTCACACGCTATGCACCAAGGGGGAGAAGTAACCCTCGCGTGACGTGTTCAAAATGCCATGGGAGGTACAAGAAAAGTAGCCCCTAACTTGCTCGCTCTCTCACTCGCTCCTCCTCCTCCTCCTCCTCCTCCTCCTCCTCCTTGCATCTGCGGTCGAGCGGAGGTGAGTTCGACAGCGAGTTGTATTGTCAAAAATCAGAAAAAAGCTTGAATAGCCCCGAAACTTGGAAAAGGCATCAAATATTCCAAAACAATATGGACACCTTGTTACAGCGGGCCACTACATGACCGTTGTGCTTCGCCCCTATGCCACGACCCAAACATAAACATGTTGTACGTGTGAACTGAAGGTAAAAGTTTGACTCCCAGGGCACTCATATGCAACGACTTATCCATCTGACGTTTTGTTAGACTGATCAGTCTATTAAAACCAGCGTGGAAACATCTCAAAGTGACTAGTTAGACTAATTAGTCTAAATCTTTTGATGTGGAGTGTGGAGACTAACACTTCAGTGTTAGTCTTTCTTTTTGAGTGGGAAATTGAAGTCGCGAGCTCTTGCAAAGTTGACCGTCAAGGCTGTCAATCGACTGTCCTCGACAAAAGTGCGTGTCGCCCGAGGCGTTCAGTCCATTTAATCTTTCTTTGAGTGAAATTTTACAAAATTTTGGCTCTGTCATTGTGACAGTGAAGATGCGCTCATCTGTTAGTCCAGGATGTTCCGGTGTATACAATTGTAAAATAAAAAATTCAAACTGCCGACTATTTTGTCCCTCGTGGTCCACTGCTTCGTCGAGCCATAATGGTAGTTGTCGTTGTGCATGTTAAGTACATGGTGCACGTAGGATGTCTCGTGCTTGTTAGTTCTCTTGCAACGTCCACCATGGCCTCTTCACGCAGACCTAGCACGTCCTCCAACACAACATTCCCATTGGCCGCCAACACTGCCATGTGACCAAGGGCGTGTGGTCAGCACATGTGCACTCCCATGAGTGTCCGCATGATGCAGATTTGTCACTCGACTCGCAAGAACCACGAGGCCATGTAGTAGCATCAACGCCTCGGGCCATTTAAATATGCTACGCCCCCCGTTGTGACAGAAAAATTCAATTGTACTCCATTGGTCGGTAACAACAATGCCAGAACTGCTTAATGTGGACACGTGCCCTCACCCTCGATTTGGAACAATCTCCTGGATGCCCCATCCATGGTGGTGAAACCTGTACCTGACATGGATTTCACTAACAACGTGGACTTTGTAAGCCAAGCACCCTCGATGATTGTTCCTTCGTTACAAACTCCATCCTGAACTAACGCCTCCACCGACTCTTGCGACGGGCTCGACAAGAATTGCTAGACTCTTGAGAAGGACACCACATTCTTATCACTGCCGGTGGATTGCACGGCAAAGTTTCATGAAATATGTGGCTGGTAGATACATATGCATGCCGTTCTCGGTGGCCAACTGGCAAAACACCTCGGCATCAAAGAGCCTACGATGGAGAAAGTTTGTAATCGTTGCAACAACCTCGTGAAGACATGGCGTATGGCATACGACCTCATCGGTAAGAGTGGGAACAATATTCATCATATTCGCTAGACTATAGAAATGGACACAAAGTATGTGAAACCGTGAAGATGATGAATCCTGTGATCGGAAAGCTACAGGGAAATTCACTGCCGTGGTTTGATTTGGCAACGAAACTTTGGATCCGTGACAAGGCTGTTGGCAGGAATGTCACTCGTTTAGTGGAGGCACATGCTATTAGGGAAATGAAAAAGTTTTATAATGACGTGGATGATGACCATATTGTATGTCATAGAGTTTTTGACAAGAAACTTGATAAGGTGGTGGAGCTGGTCAAGTATCCTTGCCATTTGGAATGTGTGATACGTGACAATGCACCAAAAATGCTGTGGGCAATGGCTATGTAGGATATTAGCAATGACAAGTTCATGTCAGATGACGATGAAATAGAGTTGTTGGAACTGTTATTGAGAAACGAAAAAATGTGTACTTTATACACGTACGTGTTGTGCGTATGTGCCTGTGTGCTTACTCTACTCTAAGGTCGTACACCGAAGTACGACGAGCACGTCAATGCCGGGGGAGAGAAGGGTAGAGAAGGAATTGGAGGTGAAGATGAGGGAGGGGAAGAGGAGGGTGGGAAAGAGGAAGGCAGGAAAGAGGCGGATGGGAATGATGTGGACGACAGGGTGGAGGAGTGGGAAAAGCAACACCACAGCGACAATGACATGGAGGATGACGAGGACCTGTGTACATGTGAGAGTTTACGGGAGACCTAATTCCATTGTTGTAAGCCTCTTTTTTTCATTAATGCTTTTGTTCAAAAGTTCCATTGTACCAATTTCTTTTGATAATAAATGTTATATAATCATGCATGGACTAAAATGAAAAGGAAACATGGGCGCTTTATTCCTCGTCATTGTTAACACAACTGTCAGACCACATAGCACTAGCAATGTTATTCCGCAATGTCCAAATAACACGGTCGTCATGCTGTCTACCAACGGGTCTCACTCGCACTGGAATCTTAGAGTTGTCGACTTCTGGTACAAGCCACTCCCATCCTAGATAAATTATTGATTGCCCCTCTTGTATCATGTCATGTATCACATGACATGACATAATAATTCTTCTTTAGAAGTCGACATCAAAACATGGCAATCCTTGTAAAACACGAACATGTGCTTTCAGAATACCGAACGCCCGTTTGAAAGAGGATCAAACGGATGTGCGTCTAAGGTTGAATGGATCTTCTATTTTGTACAAACTCTTGTAGATGGCATGTGAACCCCTGGAACAGAGGCATTACTCCGTAACCTTCTAGAAAAGTAGCATCAATGATTAGAAAATTTCCAATAGGTAGCGGCAATCCTCAATGAAGCACGCCCATAGACATGTGGGCGTCATGTTTAGAGCCTTCCCAGCGCACAATGACAAACATGAACCGTAGATTCGAATTACAAATGACCAGTACATTTTAGGTAATCCTTGAATGCCTTTCAACATACGTCGCCCGTCTCATCCGTGCAACGATCACCAGGACATTCGTCCCATCCACGGCTCTGACGTAGTCAGAGCAATATGGTAGGCAGTCGTGGCGATGCTCCCAAGCCGAAAAAGGAGGGTCCGCCGAGCTTGGAACCCGAATGACGGACGGGACAACCTCAAGCAATGCGTTGACCACCTCTCACAGCATTCGATGAATGATTGTTGCAACGCGTTGGAACATCTCCATCAACTGGTGTGTACTCATTACATGTCACACGCACTATAGATATATGATGACATTCTCGTCCACACGAACTTAGGTGTCGCATAGCGAGGCTCGTGTGGTCAAGACATCCACAATGCCTTCCCATGTTGACATCGTCATGCGAGCCATGTTGTACGGATGCAATGGATGGCCTTGACGGAGTTCCTCCATCCATTGATGGCCTGGGAATTGGCCATCATGCATTCACCAACGGGTAAGTTCACGGCGAAGCACGAGGACGTTGATGAGTTTGTGTATTGACTCGAGAACAGGTGCGACGATGTCTCTGATGTAATGAACTAGAGCACGCCTTATAGTTGCACGTTAAAGTATTGCATCCATGGTGAAATGAATAACGACTATCGCCCCCTAGCACATGAAGACAAAATGACTCGAATTGCTACCCCTATAGGTACCTGTTTGAACCATTTTTCCTCAGACGCGCGCAACGGTTGGCAGTGACACGTGTTTAAACCGCTTGTGGAAAAAACAATAGGACTAATTAGTCCAAACCATAGACTAAAATTTTGAACTATTTAGTCTATTTCTTCCATCAAGTGCAAAAACATGTCAGACTAAATAGTCGAATCAAATAGTCTACCTTGTTCGTGCGTGCGATGAACTACCCTGGTGTTCCTTAAATTCGACGTGTGAGTTTCTTAGAATTATGTGATCCATAATTTCAACCAAATTTTCAGGGTTTGGATTATTTATGTGTTCCTAATTCATCGAACTCGTGATGGCCCTACTCCTTAAATTCGACGAAAGGGCAGGCGCAATTTCTATCTGCTCCTTAAATTCGACGACTGCTTCGAAGCAAGCGTCTGGCGAGCACTGCCATGCACTGTCGTGCGCGCAGATTCGGCACGTGACAGGGCGCGTTCGGCAGTACCGCCAAACGCGCCCCTAGTCACGTGCTGAGTCTGCGCGTATCACTTGCACGCGCAGGTGACTCGCGCCGATTTGGGGGTCTTGAGACTCGCGAACTCGTCGTTCGACTACGTCGAGCGAAGAGTTCGAACAGGGCACCGACCTGGTTTTTTTACAATGTATGACCAAACAACCTAAAAAACGTATGACCAAGTGACCCAAAAAAATATTTAGACCCTCACACCTTAAATTCCACGATTCTTTACTTGAATTATCTATGTGTTCCTTTAAATTCGTTGATCGAAATAACGGTTCAAATTCAATGAATGAAAAAACATTAAAATCGAATTTAAAGATCACCGGGGTATTTAGTCTACCAATGAAATTCTTTGTTTGACCTACGAATAAAGTTTGTCTATTTTGGAACCCCACATGTGACACGTACCAGACGTACACAAGTCCCTAACCTTTCGAAGTGGGCATTTCTGTTGTTACACAAAGAGCCCATCGCATCACGAGACTGCGATATTCTCTCCGAAAATCAAGGACAAACCGGCCAACTGCCCTCGCTCTTAGTAAACCTTCCGGAACCTTCTGACAACTTCGACCACTCTCGCGAATCTACGACAGAAGTATCACGACCTTTCGGTCGACTTCTCGACGCACCAAGACGAATCTGGATTTGTAAAGATGCATCTCGCATCTGCACCATCGATTCTCGAAGACCCTTGATTTCTCTGGGAACTTTCTGGAATCTGACCACTCACGTGCGACTTCGCACACGTCGTTTGACGGTCGACCTAACGACCCCGACTATGTCTCATTCGTAACTCGACACTTGTGTGTATATATATACATATATATATATATATATATATATATATATATATATATATATATATATTCGACCTTTCCGACACTTACCGCTAATTATAAATTGCTCAAGTGTCCCAAATTCTAAGTCTTGTTATGCCTCACAACTTCTGCATGTTCACCATCTACGCTGTGTTCGGCATCACAACATGAGCTAGCGGTAAACTAATTAGTGTACTACGTAAACTTGTATTTTGAACACAAACTAATTTAGGCGATTTCGACCGCGGCTGGTAAACGCCGAAAGTCGTTGGCGTTGGTTTTTCGCAGCGCGGCTGGGATTTCTGGCAACATCGATGTTCGCACGTGTTTCACACGTTTTTAACCCTTTTTAGCTAATTTCAGTCGGCTGGGAATGTCCTACCGATGCACGTGCACAAACACGAGCGACAAAAGCCATGTAGCAGCAAATAAGACCCTCAGCAGGGTCGATGGACATCCCCCCGACCCTCCAACGCCTTACGCGACCATCCGTCGCGATGGAATCTGCCTTGAACATTTCCGAAAACACCACTTAAAAGTAAATCACCGAGGCCCCAACTACGGAACCCAACAGAATTGGGGAGGAAGATGTCGCGCAGGTTCCGATTCTGCTGGAAGTCGTTGTTGGCGACGACTTCCAGCGTTTACCAGCCGCGGCCTTGGATTTGGAACCCCACCCAACTGCCCGCTAGCGTTCATTCCGGAGCATGGCCTTCATCCCAGCAAAATGACGAAGACATCCCGAGAGGAGATTGGGACCCGCAGTTCGTGGACCAGAAAAGTCCGAGCGAATGACAGATTTGTCCGGCATCTTGTATTTATCGAAGTCCACAACGTTCATGCACACGTCCTCGTGGCGTCCCTCATTCGTCGTCTGGCCCTACCGCAAGTGTGCGTGCGGCCAAGTCCGCGAACGTTCCGCGCTTCCCAAGCTGGCGTAGCGGAACCGTGTGCGGAGAGAGTCGCTGTACCCCGCCCGAGCGTTCACCCACAGCGCCGGTCATGAACTCGCCACGGGCCACGGGTGAGCGCACCGGTAAGCGGAAGAAAACGAAATGGGAGGACTGGCGGACGGCCGGGACAGTAGGGAATGTGTAGGTCTGAGAGAGAGCTGCAAGGCGAAACAAGAGGGCGGTTGTCGAGGGTGTTGAGAGACTGCAAGCAATCGCCTTGAGCTGTCGTTGCTGTTGAAGCAGTCGTAGAAATGATTCGGCGCGTCTTCTTCGGCGCCATTGCCGCGGTGCTGTTGTTGCGCTGTGCCTTCATGCTCAGCAGCAGCAGCAGCATTGCAAGGATTGCTAATAGCAGCAGGACCAGCGGCATTAGCCCGAGTTTGTCGTCAGAGCCATTGACTGCACAGGCTCAGCAGCAACCCCAGCGCCATCACCAACGGCAGCAGCAGCAGCACCAACAGCAGCACCAGCAGCAGCACCACCACCACCAGGACCAACAGCAGCAGCAACAGCAGCAGATGCAGCAGAAGAAGCAACAGCAACATGGAATCCCCTTAACGGAAGGAGGAGAGGTTGAGGAAGTGGATCACACGCACCAGCAGCGAATGCTGGAGCAGCAGCAGCAGCAGCAGCAGGAATCGGCTGTGGAGTCTGGGGGGAGGGAAAGGCGGTGGCCGTGGGTCCCAAGGCCTGGCAAGTTCCTTGTCATGGTCTGCATGCGTGGACAGGTGTGGTGCGTAGAAGAGTGAATGCCTTGGTGTGTCGTGACAATGTGATGCGATGTGATGTGATGTGATGTGATGTGATGTGATGTGATGTGATGTGATGTGATGTGATGCGATGCGATGTGATGTGATGTGATGTGATGTGATGTGATGTGATGTGATGTGATGTGATGTGATGTGTGTGGTGTGGTGTGGTGTGGTGTGGTGTGGTGTGGTGTGGTGTGGTGTGGTGTGGTGTGGTGTGGTGTGGTGTGGTGTGGTGTGGTGTGGTGTGGTGTGGTGTGGTGTGGTGTGATGTGATGTGATGTGATGTGATGCGATGCGATGCGATGCGATGCGATGCGATGCGATGCGATGCGATGCGATGCGATGCGATGCGATGCGATGCGATGCGATGCGATGCGATGCGATGCGATGCGATGCGATGCGATGCGATGCGATGCGATGCGATGCGATGCGATGCGATGCGATGCGATGCGATGCGATGCGATGCGATGCGATGCGATGCGATGCGATGCGATGCGATGCGATGCGATGCGATGCGATGCGATGCGATGCGATGCGATGCGATGCGATGCGATGCGATGCGATGCGATGCGATGCGATGCGATGCGATGCGATGCGATGCGATGCGATGCGATGCGATGCGATGCGATGCGATGCGATGCGATGCGATGCGATGCGATGCGATGCGATGCGATGCGATGCGATGCGATGCGATGCGATGCGATGCGATGCGATGCGATGCGATGCGATGCGATGCGATGCGATGCGATGCGATGCGATGCGATGCGATGCGATGCGATGCGATGCGATGCGATGCGATGCGATGCGATGCGATGCGATGCGATGCGATGCGATGCGATGCGATGCGATGCGATGCGATGCGATGCGATGCGATGCGATGCGATGCGATGCGATGCGATGCGATGCGATGCGATGCGATGCGATGCGATGCGATGCGATGCGATGCGATGCGATGCGATGCGATGCGATGCGATGCGATGCGATGCGATGCGATGCGATGCGATGCGATGCGATGCGATGCGATGCGATGCGATGCGATGCGATGCGATGCGATGCGATGCGATGCGATGCGATGCGATGCGATGCGATGCGATGCGATGCGATGCGATGCGATGCGATGCGATGCGATGCGATGCGATGCGATGCGATGCGATGCGATGCGATGCGATGCGATGCGATGCGATGCGATGCGATGCGATGCGATGCGATGCGATGCGATGCGATGCGATGTGATGTGAAGCGGCGTGACTTGACCTGGTGTTGTCTGGACGGGACGGGACCTGATGGGACAGGACAAGACGGAACGGGGCGGGACGAGTGGGGTGGGGCGGAGTGGGGTGGGGCGGAGTGGGGTGGGGTGGAGTGGGGTGGGGCGGAGTGGGGTGGGGTGGAGTGAGATGTGGTGGGGGCTTGGCGGGCTGGGGCCGGATAAGGTGCGATGCGTGCAGTGGGGCACGGTGCGGAGGGTGTGTCACGGCGGGGTGCCGTGACACACCTTGGGGCGCGGCGCGGCAGGGCTCGGCATGATGGGGCGGGGCGCGGTGAGGTGGGGGTGTCCAGCGGGTTGCGACGCGATGTGGCGCGATGTGATGGCATGGTTTTCATGCCATGCCATTGCCATGCCATGTCATCGTGAGTGAAGACTGGTCCGTCTGATTTGCCTGTTCCTTTGTCTCGGTAAAAGATGTTTTTTTCTTTTTTTATGTATTTCTTTGTTAGGACGCTGGTTGTTAGAGTCTCTCGTGTGGTTGCATGCGTCCGTGCGTGTGTGTCTGCGTGTAGGTAGGTATGGGCATCAGTGCTTGGTACTTGTGAGTAGCAGCACCTGCAAGTTGTCCGAGTACGAGACAGGGGGCTCTGGTGGTCGAGTACCTCGTGAGTATTCCATGCGTCTGAACACATGTGGGATGTTCGGAAGATAAGCAAGCGGTACTCGCATTCACGGATCGTTTGGGCATTGGATCGTTTGGGTGCCCGGCCGTTCATGCGCACGCAGGCGTGCGCATGAAGCGTCAAACCTATCATCGTGACAGGTTGCATGTTTGATGACATGCATGGGTGCGTGCATTCTTGCGTGTGTGCGTGCACACGCGCACCCCTGTGTGGGCACGTGCGTGCTGGCTCGTGTTTGTGCCTGCATGCGTGTGTGCCTGCTTTCACGCATCCAGGAGCGTGCTCTACGCGCATGCTTGCGTCCTTGCCTGTGGGCGCCCGTGCTTGCCTGTGCGGGTTCCTGCCTGCGTGGATGGGTGCTTGCGCCCCGGCATGCATGTGTGCTTGCCTGTGTGCGTGCGTATGTGTGCCTGCGGTCATGAGCACATGTGTGCAGGCATGTGCGCATGCATGCGTGTGTGTGTGTGCGCATGTGTGCACGGATGCAACCCTGCGTGCATGCTCGCGCACGCATGCATGCGTGGATGTACATGTGCCTGCGTGTGTATATGTGCAAGCGCATGAGCACGCAGACAGGCTGGAGTGGGTGGGGGAGGCCGCGGGGCAGGTTGCGAGGCAGCCGGGCAGGCGAGAAGGCAGATGGGGTGGCGCGTCATCTCTTTGCACATACATCCGTGCGGCTGTTCTCCGCATGGCATCAATCGCGCCGCTCAGTTTGGCCGCGCCGCTGCTTGCGTGTGCATTGCACTGTGTCACAGCTGGCGGAGGGCCTGGGTGGTCCCGCTCCCCCGCAAGGGCTCAGACCTACCCTGCACCAGAATCTCCCCGAACACGTGAAAACGTGTCCTCACTTTTTTGTGCACAACGGTGGCTCTGTGAGTGTGTGTGTGTGTGTGTGTGTGTGTGTGTGTGTGTGTGTGTGTGTGTGTGTGTGTGTGTGTGTGTGTGTGTGTGTGTGTGTGTGTGTGTGTGTGTGTGTGTGTGTGTGTGTGTGTGTGTGTGTGTGTGTGTGTGTGTGTGTGTGTGTGCAGATGAGCCATGCCACGCACAGGCAGCAGACCACAGCAGCCGCTCTCTTGGCTGCGCCTTCGTGTTTCCAGCGTCCATGTAGAGAGCTCATGAATGTGTGCCATGCGGTTGGTCGTTTTTTGCAGGAACTTCCACACAGATCGACAATCTGCTCTCCGTCCTGGCCAAGTGCTAGACGTTGGCCGATGAGGCCCTCCGCTGCCGCATGTGGCACCCACCCACCGCTGCCGCACGTGGGCCTCCCTGAAGCTCCGTCCCAGTTTTCCCAGTCTCTGAGAGCGAAACCGCTGTGTGTTTCTGTGCACGTGCACGTGTACTTGGCGGTGGTTGTTCTTTGCCGTGCTGTTGCAGATCAGCAATCTGCTGCTGTGCATGCACAACCACGTGCTGGCCGCGGGTCTGCTCAACCGCACGCTTGTCGTGCCGTCGTGGCTGCCGCACCCATTGGACCGCACCCGCCGCTACGACGTCCGCGTCGTGTGGGATGTGGCACACACGCGCCGCTGCTTCGGCGGCTACGGCGGCAGCAGAAGTAGAGACAGCAGCAGCAGCAGCAGCAGCAGCATTGGTGGCATGGGGGATGGCGAGGGCGATGTGTTGAGTCGGAGTCTTGTGGAGGACCACAGCAATCCGATTCCAGAAGCCGTGAATTTCTCAGTCTCCGAGGCATCATCGCAACCTGTCGTTCTCACCGTCTCAGAATTCGTGCATAGGTATGGGCTCCTTCACAAGGATTTTCCGCTCGACCGTGCCAGCGGCCCAGTGGGCCACACAGCAGCAGCAGCGTCTGAAACGGCGGTGCCGGGATCGGCAGCGGCAGGAGCAAGCAGGCTAGGAGGAGAAGCAGGGGATGCCTCGCCCGCTGCCTCAGAAGCGGGGACGGTGCCGGTGAGCCTCGTCTACTGCTGGTACGGTCCTGCACGCGCCTGCCGGTTTCCGGACCCCCTGCAGGTGCACAACTGCCCTGCTGGAGTCGTGCGCCACGGCAGCATACCAATCACTGCAGCCGCCCCTGTCGCTGGCGGTGGCAGCAGCAGCAGCAGCACGAGCAGCAGTGGTGGCAGCAGCGGCAGCGAGGTCAACCTGCAAGTGCGCCCCATTGCGACGTCGGCGAGGGCGTTTGTTGACATCCCTTACCTTGGCACACCCGCGAACGTGACGGCCGCAGCAGCCTGCCTGCCGAGCCGCATCGGCGTGCGTCACTTCCTGGCGGTGTTTGGAGCGCCGCATGCGGAGGCCGCCGACTTCCTCACTCTGGGAGATCTGGTCAATGCGGAGTTTGAGCTCGAGAGCGAGACCGTTGGGGACGGGGGCGGGGAGGCTGAAGGCGTCGGAAGCAGTGGTGGTGGTGGTGGTGGTGGTGGTGGTGGTGGTGGTGGTGGTGGTGGTGGTGGTGGTGGTGGTGGTGGTGGTGGGGGTGGTGGTGGTGGTGGTGGTGGTGGTGGTGGTGGTGGTGGTGGTGGTGCTGAGGACGCAAGTGCACTTGGGGAGGATGTGCTGCAGTCTGAAGGCAGGATGGTGGCGAATTCATCTGCCGAGATGGATGGCAGCAGCACCATTGGCGGTGCCGGTGGGAGTGGAGGCGGTGGTGGTGGCGGCGGTGGAGGCAGCGGCGGGTACAGCAATGTGAGCAACTGCGACGCGACGCATCCGTTTGCGATGGCACCTCTTTCGAGGCGCTGCAGCAACAGGCTGGCTATCTCGCCACCGGCCGGCATGGTGAGGTGGGCGCGCGACACGGCCCGCCGGCTGTTCCAGGGGGAGAGGTACCTGGCCATGCACTGGCGGCGGGGGGACTACCGCCGCTACTGCCTGCAGCACAGGCAGCTGCGCGGGCGCTGCTACCACAGCCCCGCGCAGGTGGCGCACTGCACGGCGCAGGTGATGCGCGCGCACAACCTGTCCGCGCTCTTCCTCGCGACCAACGGCGCGAGGCGGGAGGTGTGTGGAGAACCGTAGGGAAGCAGCGAGACGATTCGCAGAGTGCTTCAAAACTGTGTTGCGACGGTGTGCCGCCCCGTAGGTGGCCTGTGGAGAAGGCTTACAGGCAGGGACACGGGGGGGGGGGGGGGGGGGGGGGGGGGGGGGATGGCACAGACGATGATGGGCAGCTTTGGTTGGATGCAGGCAGGGCGGCGTACATGCAAGGCGATGGGGTTGGAGCGCAGGAGGGCGAGCAGGGCGGGTGGGCTGTGTGCAGGGAGAGGGGTGGATGGGACGGGTGGCTCCGGGAGTTGGTGGAGCTGGCTTGCCCCACACAGTCGGGGCGGAGGCAGGGTGGAGACGAGTGGGCAGACACGTGGGTGTGCTGGCTGTGGCTGTGGGTGGCATGTTGGGTGCACGGGGAGGTGGGCGTGGCAGGCGGGTGGGCTGGTCGGTGGTAGGGCACTAACTTGTGGTTGCTTGGCAGGTGGGATTGGCTGGGGGATTCAGAACGATCCTGCGTGGAAGGACAGTGGTGGCAGGGTGCTTGTGTTGGCTGGGGGCTGCGGGGCTGTGGGCTTGTGTCGTACGAGCAAGTTGTGTGGGTGTTGTTTCCCTGTCCAGGTTTTGTGGTGTGCATGGCTTCTTTCTGTCATGACGCTGCACAAGAAATCCTGTTGTTGATCTGGTGACCAGTAAATTGTGCCCTCTCCTCTGGCACTCCCTCCCCCACCCCGCACCCCCCCCCCCGGCTCCCTGGCCTCCCCCTGCCTCGCTCGCATCCCAAAGTGTACGCACCCTCCCACACTTCCAGCAATCTCTCCCAATGCACCCTTCACTCGCGGAGCATCTTCCTCCAACATGTCGTGCAAACAAACCACACTCTCAAATAACCCTTGGATGCTACCCCCCCCCCCCCCCCCCCCCCCCCCCCCCCCCTCTCTCTCTCTCTCTCTCTCTCTC
>SZWC01002665.1:57608-92161 GCA_023375785.1 Penium margaritaceum
AGCACAGTGAGAGATGAGCAAAAACCAACACCTCCCTCCCTCCCTCCCTCCCTCCCTCCCTCCCCGTCCCTCTCCCTCTCCCTCTCCCTCTCCCTCTCTCTCTCTCTCTCTCTCTCTCTCTCTCTCTCTCTCTAAACGGAAAAGTTAGGCAGCAAGTTGGGAGAGCAGCGTTGTTGACGCAGCGTGCGGACTTCCATGCTCGTTGCTTAAGTCTACTGCCCCCTCAGTCTGGTGCTGTAGAGTCTTAGTCTGGAAGCTCTGGGTTTGTTACTCAAAAACGCGCGCGCTAGTGTTGGCACCAGAAAGCAGTTGAAAACCGAAAGTGATTGATTAGGAACGAAGAATAAGAGACAATGGGAGACCCCTCTAAGTTCTAGCTCCCCCCCAGCCCTGGAGAGCTTGTTACTCAACTAACCAGCGAATCATAATATAGACCTAGACCTATTTTCTGGCTGGCAGGGTTTTCCCGGTGAGCCCTGCCAGACGGCCGACAACCCAAAACCCGGGCGTCGTCCGTTTTGCCTGAAAACTGGACCATACCATAATATTGACGCTGCAAACGCAGTCTTGCGGTCAGATATAGCTAGAAAAATAGCAGGAAAGAGTTATGGCTGCCCGAACTCAGGTAGTGCCTGCGACGGTCCATGATGCCGAACAGTGCCACGCCACATAAGACATGGACCATAGGGAGAGCATGACGCTGCAGACGCAATGGTAGTTAGATCCAGCGCCTGACGCATGCAGACAGCATCCGCGAAGGTAGTAATTACCGGCGGCCCAACTGCTGAGGAGGCCTGCCGATGGAGCTGAGGACGTTGCCGCAAGGAGGAGGCTCCAGCAAACTGTGTGCAGGCATGAGCGTGCGTTGGCTCCACCGGACGACACTCCAGCAGCGTCGAGTCTCACCGTGAGTCATCTCCACGCTAATGTACACAAGCCGGGAGGACACAACAGAGCACAAATAGAGATGCAGAAAAACCAACATCTCTCTCTCTCTCTCTCTCTCTCTCACACACACACACACACTCTCTCTCTCTCTCTCTGTGTCCCCTCCCCCCATCCCCTCTCCCCTCCCCCCATCCCTCCCTCACTTCAGTCCCCTTTCCTTTCTGTTGGTTTGTGTGGCTTCCACCTGTCATGACCGACACCGCTGGTTTACCGATATACCCACATTCGGGGTATATGGTAGAGGAGGGCGTGACGACACGACGGGCCTCCGGACTACACCGAGACTTCTCCAGCACCTATGACAACGACGGCGAGACGCGGTCAATGTGTTCCGACAGCCATGTGGGCTTGTCAGGAGGTAGGAGAGTTTTCTCGGTGGGATGAGACCCGCGCACCCGGTGGACTGTTCTGGTGCGACGAGGAGACTCGATGGCTGTTGTGGGGCTTCCGATGTTCGGAAAGCTGTCTGTGATGTCTAGACGTTGATTCCAAGATATTTTGGCACTGCTCATATTTTCTCCGTGGTCAAGACCCGGGCACTCGGAGAGCTGTTCCGGTGCGTCGAGGAGACCACCATTGTTGCTCTCATGGTGTATGCACTGTGTTCTCCCTGTTGACTCATTTGGGTTCAGCAGGGGTGACGAGGCCTGGTGCGGCTAGCTGCCGGCGCCCCTATATAAGCCCGCTAGGGGCTCATTTGTAAACTCTCGTTTTTTTATACTCAACGTTCCAGACTTAGCCAAATTCTTGTCGTCTTGCATCG
Source organism: Penium margaritaceum (assembly GCA_023375785.1). Lineage (NCBI taxonomy): Eukaryota > Viridiplantae > Streptophyta > Zygnematophyceae > Desmidiales > Peniaceae > Penium > Penium margaritaceum. The sequence goes on from SZWC01002665.1 coordinate 59,320, forward strand.
CACTCAGACACAGAGCTCGTGTTCGTTTTTGCATGGGCCTACATGCCCTTAAATATTTCCAATTTGGTATCAGAGCAGAGGGGGGCGTGTGAGCAGCAGAAGCAGTAGCAGTGGGCGGAACGCAAAGAGAACGCGTCACGTGGCGCCACGCCGACACCAGCATGAGGGAGCGCAAAAGGACTGCATGCGAACGCCACAGGGGCGGTGAGCCGCGAACAACAGCACTAGCGACTATGGCGGCAACAGAAATAGCAGCAGCAGTCGAAGCATCTGCGGTAGCTACAGTGCCACGCAGCAGGAGCAGTAGCGGCAGCGTAGCCGCTCAAAGCAACAGCAGTTGTAGCAGCGCATCATCCGCTGCAACAGCGGCGTCAGCAGCAGTAGCATAAAGTAGCAGCAATAGCAACCACTACAGCAGCGGTGGCAACAGCAGCAGCGTGTAGTAGCGACGGCAGCAGCAGCAGCAGCAGCGGCGAAAGCAACAAGGAGTAGCAGCGGGAGCAGCAAGCAGCAGCAACAACAGTAGCAATAGCAGTAAGCAACAATAGCAGCAGCTGCTGCGTAGAGCAGCAGCAGCAGAAGCAGCAGCAGAAGCAGCAGCAATAGTTGCAACCGCAACAGCTGTACCTACCGCTACAGTTGCTGCTGCCGCTACGAGGAGGGCCTCGCAGACCTCCTCTGAGGGGGGCCCCTCTGAGGGGGCCCGTCGGCCCCATTGGCCCCCCTTCCCTCTTCTCGAGGGGGTCCTCGGAGGGCTCCGTCGAGCCCCTCCGAGGGGCCCCTCGAAGGGGCCCCTCGGAGGGGCCCCTCGAAGGGGCCCCTCGGAGGGGCCCCTCAGAGGGGCCCGTTGGCCCCGTCGGCTCCGTCGGCCGACCAACAGTGGGGCCGACGGCGGAGAGGGACGGACCCCCCTCCCGTTCCCTCGGTCCCTCCTCCGCCCCTCCCCCCTCAACACTCGCTCACTCGCTCGCTCGCTCGCTCAGCGAGCGAGCGTGCACGGGATGGAGGGCCGGACAAGCCGGACACCCCCCCTTCCTTATTTTCTCTGTTTGCCCACCTTAGGGGAATCGAGAAAAGGGGGAGGGCAAGTAACAAAAAATTCAAAAAAAGGGGTACGCCTGAAAGCGAGTGGAAAAGGAAAAAAAAGAACAAAAAAATATGGCGAGGGCTTAAGGCGAGCAGAGGGGAGAACTAGGAAAAAAGGGGGGTGGAGGGTGAGTGGAAAAGAAAAAAAGAAAAACAAAAGGGGACCTGAGGGCTAGAGAACAACGACAAAAAGAGGGAATCTTCCAACTACTTCCGCCGCAGCAGCAGCAGCTTTCATAGCAGCAATAGCCATATCGGGCGAAGTTGCAACAACTACATAGTGCGGCGGTTGCGCCAGTGCTTGCAGTTTTACCTTCTCCGCTGACAATGGATTGTGCGTCGGCGGCGATCTCCACTTCGAGACGTGTCCTAGACCGACGTCTCCCTGGGGCCCGTGGATTTGTGCGCGCACTTCACTCCGTATGATCGATGGCGGATTCGAGACTTACCATCTCAGAGGGCTGGGTCGTCTACCGCTTGGAGCAGCAGCCACATATGCAGTCGCCACCCCTTCTCGTCTTGGAGCAGTCTTCACTCTATTAGTGGTAGCAGCATTAGTGGCCGCAGTTAGTCAGACTTTAGTCTCTGGGCGTACTGTGGTAGTGCAGCTCGTCCCGTCTGATCACGTTTGCTGACCCGGACGCCGTGACCTCCAGGAGTGACAGTACCTACTGGCCTCATTCTCTCCCATGGCTTGGTGTTCACCACCGGGAGTAGGTGCCCTCGGTACCTATCCATCGTCCAGCGCACGAGATGAGTGCGCGGACATCTGAGCAGGCACCCTGCGCGTTCGCCTGTTACTACTGTGGTGATGGACGTCATGGTTGGCGTCGTTGTTGGACGCGCCCTCCCCGCTGGCATCCACCTTGGCTACAGCCTTGTTCGAGCCTACGTCCTCCACAGCATAGGGATCTGCCGGCGTTGGCAGATCCACTAGCTAGACCTCTGGGGAGCATATTCGCCGAGATCCACGGCCTGCGGCAGATGGTGGAGCGGCTCTATGACCTCGTCGTTACTGAGCGTGCTTCTGCTACTCGTTTGTCGACGGCCTCTTTGATCACATCTCCTCCATCCTCTCCTCCTTACTCAACCGATGGTGTACCTTCAGCTCCACCTGCCAGTGAGTCCCAGGCTGCCACCATCCTTTCGATCCTCCACTCTGTTACGACCACGACTCCACCTCGCGATGACATGTCTTCATACAGTCGTTCCAGTCGAGTGACCCCGCGACGTCAGCATCAACGCTCCGCACGCCATGCTCGTGCCGGTTTTGATACATCCTCCACCTCCTCGGCCTCCGTTGTTGTACCTGTCGAGGGGGACAGTGGTCACCGCGCATTGCCTGATGTGACCGTAGCAACCGGAGTCCGATCCCGACATGGCATTCATGGTGGAGACTTCCGTGTCATCGAGCTCGACTTCCACGTCCGGGCTGGATCGAGATCTTCAGCAGCAGCAGGTTACATCAGGAGGAGCGCATACACGGCGTCCTTGGACGGTGCCACTCGCGGCTTGGACCGATGGAGGCCCAACGACGGCACAGGAGTCCCGTATGGATCGGGATGCGTCTACCGGACTTTTGGGAGAGTGTGTGCAGCAAGCTCACACCAGTCCGGCGGAGGTTGTAGGACTTGAGACATGTATGTCATCGAGTTTGACATCTACGCTGGGGCAGGAGCCGGACGTTCCACAACAGCAGGTTGGAGGCATCTTAGCGCTGCAGGGACGAAGGGGAACCTTGAGGAGAGCGGGAGGTTGTGTTTGTTCAGAGAGTGAGTGAAAACCGCAAACGCGTTTTGGCCGTGGAGGCCTTCTTCAGTGCGATGGTTACAGTGTCACAACATGAGCAAACATATAGTGCAGATTCGACAGATCTGAGACCACGGGACAATGTCCGAGGTACCTCGTGCTTGGGCGGTGCCACTTGCGACTCCGACTGGTGGTGGCCTGGCAGTGGCACACGAGTATCGTGCAGATCGGGATGCCCCATACGGATCTCCGGGGGCGTTGGCGTACAAGATTCACACCTATACGACAGCAGTCGCAGTGCATGAGCAGAGTCGGCCGGTTGGTCTTTTGGAGGTTGAGGCATTCTTGAGAGTAGTAGTTCTGAGAGGTGTCATTGGGACAAGTGCTGCAACAGACTCAGCAAGCTTCACCGTGTCATCTGTGCTACCTGAGGACCAGCTTGAGCGTGAGGAGTCACCCATGTTCCCTGAGTCTCTGGGTTCTCGTATACACGACGGAGTAACGACATACATGACACAGTCAGATGGTGGTCCTCACTCTATCATCGAGCAGGTGGCAGCGACCAGCCTTCCCGGCAAGACAGTGCGTGAGCGCCAGCTACGCTTGTTCGTCGCCTTGACGGGCACTATCGAACCGAAGTCCTGCACACATGTGTCCACTACGGCGGCAGTTGAGGAAACTCGAGTAGATCTGTACACGCGGATGGAGTCACCTCATTAGCAGGAGCTGAATTCTTCCCCCTCGTTTTCACCTGTTGGTGACCCTGCTGATCACATCGATGCTGAGAGTGGCAGTACCTGCACGGACGACATTTCCACATGCTCCACGAACTCTGATGACTCCTCCTTCTCCTTCTCTCTCGGCATGCGACCGCTCACTCCTTGCATGATGGACACGAGCTGTGATGTGGATGCGACACCTGTAGCTGCATCCAATGTTCCAGAGTCTCAGCACATTGCGAGCTTGGTTGACCCCCAAGAGGATGCAGTGGCACCAGTTCCATCGTCTTCAGCAGCAGAGATGCAGATGGCGCTGTACTCACGAGTTGTACAGTCTGCATGTACAGCATCCAGTGAGGCAGTGTTTATCCTACACCAGGTCGACATGGGCCACCTCGACATGTCTGAGGCAGATTATGTTGATCTGCAGGAGCGTGTAGTCATGCTACAGTGGGAGATGATGGCAGCGCGTGAGCGATTCTCAGAGGAGGGGAGCATCACTGCTATCGGCAGGAGCCTTCTGCCAGCAGCATCTGGCACACCTATACTCGGGGAGGATCTTCTACGAGCTCCGAATATGACGTCCGTTGGAGACACCGCCATAGGAGAGGTGAGCGTGCCTCGGCTTCTGCCATCCTCACTCCTGTCGACCCCATCATTGCTCCTTCTTCTACTACTGCCATCAGGCACCTTCCTACACCCGACTCACCTGCCCCATCGTCATCTTCATCCATGAGTGGTGAACCGGTTCGTCGCTCCAGCTCTCCTCTTCCGGCGGTACACCTCTGTGCCTCAGGATGCTCTATCCCGCCTCGGAGGCCGGCTCCGCCACTTCATCCACGCTTGCGTGCTGCTAGCCCTTTCCCTTTCCTTCGTCGTACACAGATGCATTGCGGTAAAGCAGAGAGAGGAGAGACTGTGAGTTGGGACCCTTGGCAGTCACGTGAGGACTGGTACATTCCAGGTGATGTCGTAACGACGTGAGGAGTCGTAGCCGGAGACACCACTTCGTCTTTGAGGGCGGGAGCCAACTCGCACGTGACAGGGGGAGCTATCTCTACATGACGGACACACCACATGACTCATCGCCCGGAATCTATTCAGCTACGACATCAGCATCTCCATCGAGGACATTGCTACCAGGTTCATCTGCCCAGGGGGAGTGTTGTGTGGACCTCGACCTGACGCGACGTCATGGGAGGTGCATGGCAAGATCCATGCTCTGCTATGAGCATCTACAGCATCCGGCGTGTGGCTCCTGCTACATGCCTGCACAACTGCATGTAGATGGTAGTACACTGTTGGTCGAGACCCAGACACTTGGTGGGCTGTACCAGTGTCACGAGGAGACCATGTGATTGTGTGTGTCTATACTGCGTGTGGCATGTGTATTCGAGCTGGGTCGCTCTTAGGGGACAAGACCCGGACACGTGGTGAGTTGCACCTATGTTACGAGGAGATCCTCCCATGATCCTGTGTTTAGATGATGATGTTGTTGTATTGGATTGCTCGTAGCGGTCTAGACCCGGGCACTGGTACCGCCAGTGTCACGAGGAGACCCGCTTGTCGCCTGACATGTGTATGATGTGCATTACACTCGTTTGTGCACGTGTGCCTCACTCCTCTCATGGTCGAGACCCAGACACTTGGTAGCATGTGCCAGTGTCTAGGGAGACCTTAGGTGGGTAGCAGAGGTGTGTGTGTGATTGCTTGGTGCATATTGTGGTTTGGCATACGTTGTTGGTCCATGCCTTCGTTCATTTGCTCTGGCGTGGACGGCTATGTCAGCGAGGGGGAGTGTTGGTTTGTGGGGCTTCCACCCGTCACGACCGACACCGTTGGTTTACCGATATACCCACATTCGGGGTATATGGTAGAGGAGGGCGTGACGACACGACGGGCCTCTGGACTGCACCGAGACTTCTCCAGCACCTATGACAACGCCAGCGAGACGCGGTCGATGTGTTCCCGCAACCATGTGGGCTTGATAAGAGAGTAAGAGAGTTTTCTCGATGAGTTGAGACCCACGCACTCGATGGACTGTACCGGTGCGACGAGGATACCCGATGGCTGTTGTGGGGCTTCTGATGTTCGGAAAGCCGTCTGTGATGTGTGGACGTTGATTCCGAGATTTTTTGGCACTGCTCATATTTTCTCGGTGGTCGAGACACGGGCACTCGGAGAGCTGCTCCGGTGCCTCGAGGAGACCACCTTTGTTGCTCTCATGGTGTATGCAGTGTGTTCTCCCTGTTGACTCATTTGGGTTCAGCAGGGGTGACGGGGCCCGGTGCGGCTAGCTGCCGGCGCCCCTATGTAAGCCCACTAGGGGCTCATTTGTAAACTCTCCTTGTTCTCTTATATTCAGCGTTCTAGACTTAGCCAAATTCTTGCCGTCTTGCATCGCACTCACACACAGAGCTCGTGATCGTTTTTGCATGGGCCTGCATGCCCTAAAATATTTCCAATTCTTTCCTCCCTCGAGGCAATGAAAGAACCCCCTTACCAATATTCGGTGAAAGAGGATACCTTGCAAGGAACACAACATGATAGATACTACCAGGAAAGGTGGTATGACGGTGAAGAAATACTTTAAAATGTTGCTAGCCGAGTGAGGTCATGGAATCACGAGGAACCGCATGCAAGACACGTAAGAGCATGCAACAAGCCCCACATAGGATCCGCCATGGAGAAGACCATGATTTTTTTGCTCAAGAAGTTAGTCGCAAAACAGTGTGAAGGAGGTGTATAGAGAGCGAGAGCCGGTGAGCGTTGTGCCGACTATGCGAGAGGCACGTTGACACCATTCCGCCACCCCGGGGGTCGAGCCTGACCTCTCGGCATAAAGCCAAGGGCTGTTGCTGTGTCTGTCTCGGTGACCTCTTCACTTGACACAAAATTCCCTTGCAGGCACCCGACAGGCTTCTTTACTCCGACTCACCTCTTATGCCTTCCAATGCTCGGCAGGATTTTCTCGGTGGCCGATCACCTGGAGCCTTTAAAAAGAACTAGCTAGTGTGCAGGTTGGAGTTGTGTCGTTGTTGATGCAGCGTGAGGGAACCCACGCTCGTTGCTTATTCTGCCCCCTTAGTCTGCTGCACTAGAGTCTAAGTCTGAGAGCTCTGGTTTGTTACTCAAAAGTGTGCGCGCAAGAGTTAGCACCAGAAAGCAGCTGGGACGAAGCAATGACTGATTAGGAATCAAGAATGAGCAACTGACTGAGACCCCTCCCAGTTCTAGCCTCACCTCAGCTTTGTGAGGCTTGTTACTCATAAACCAGCCAACCAGGAAAATCCTAGCATGATCCTGTCTGGTAGAATTTCCTAGGTGAGCCTTACCAAGACACCAGACAGCCCAAAACCCGGGCGTTGTCTGTTTTGCCTAAACACTTGACCATACCAAAATAACCACTCTGCGAACGCAGTCGTTTAGTCAGAATCAGCAAGAAAAAGAGCTACAAGGAGTTATGGCTACCCGAACTCAGGCGCCAACTACACTGCTCCTAAGAGCCAACTACGACTACTGATGGCGTGACAGCCAATGGTAGTTGCCGATGGAGCTGTCCGTGTAAGGGTGCACTGTCAGAAGCACAAAGAGGAGGAGAACCACACGCTCGGCTTCACGGCAACATGTCCACTCCACCAAGCAGTGCCCTGTCGGCATCAACATCCATCCATTCAGTCGTCTGCATGAGCATGTACACAAGCCGAGAGGTCACGGTATGCGTCAGTGAGGCAGTGCATGGACAAAACAACACTCCCCCATGACCCAAAGGCGTCAGTGTACATGAGAATACAGAAGTAATGCTCCTCCATGCTCCTCGAGACAACACTCAGTACAAGAGCGAGAAGAGACGGATCACATGTGCAACGAGGATGAGCGACGAGAACCCATGCAACCGGAAGAGTCACACCACATGCATTCAGGGTAGCAATCCGACCATACTCACAGCCTTCTTTAACGAGTTGCGCTTCAGCTCCTTGGTGAGGAAGTCAGCAAACTGCATCACAGTCTTGACCCACACGATGTGAACGCTGCACTCATGCAACAAGGACCGCACGTAGTGATACTCAACATTGATGTCCTTCGTGCGTACATGGTGGAAACCATCGTTGTCGGCAATCGCAACGGCACTCTTGTTGCCACAATGCAAGGTGATGGATGACATAGACTGACGCAACTCATGTAAAAAACGACCCAGCCACACACTCTCACATGCACCAGTGTCCAAAGCCATGTACTCTGTCTCTATTGTGTTGCGTGCGACACACCCTTTCTTCCCGCTACGCCATGACACTGGCGTATTCTCGATGAGAAAGATGCAACCAGTGCAGCTCTCCCGATCTGGGCTCCATGCCTAGTTGCTGTCAGTGTAGCCCACGGCCACCAGGGGCGGTTGCCAATGGCATGTGAGGCATCGGCGTGGGGTAGAGACTACATATCGCAACACGCGGACGGCTGTATCAAGGTGCAGCTGGTGTGGGGCCTGTGAAAACTGGGCAATGAAATTCACGGCAAAGGCGATATCAGCACGTGTGGTGGTGGCGAGCAACACGAGTGACCCAATGACGCGGAGGAACGTCGTGATGTCCACCGTAGCACTCAAGGTGCTGGCGTCAGTGGCCTTCAACTTTGTCTGCCCGTTTGGAGTCATCGAGCTGGAGGCGCTCGGGACAGTCGTCAGGAGATCGGCGAAGCGGTCGGCTAGCGTCTGAACATACGCTGCCTGATGTACCCGCATGATGCCATATGCGAGATCGCGCTCAATCTCCATGCTGAGAAACACCTACGCCGGCTCAAGATCCTTCATTTTGTAGGTTGCATCAACAGCTCGCTCACTCACTCGACAGCGGCAAGGTCGGGAGACGTGACGAGTAGGTTGTCCACGTTAAAGAGAATTGCAGCAAAATTGCAGCACCGCAGACCCGACACTCTTTCTCACACCAGGAGGTGTGAGAAATAGTGTCGGGTCTGCGATGCTGCGGATAAATCCACCCTTCAGAAGGGTACGGCTGATCTCGATGTTCCAACATCGAGGAGACTGCTTAAGGCCATATAGAACCTTCCACGGTCGCCAAACTCGATCCGTCCCGTCCTCAAAGCCAGTGGGGCTGGACTACGTAAAGGTCCTCACCATCAAGAGCACCGTGAAGAATTGCGTTGCTCACGTCCATTTGATGGAGCTCCCAACCATGTTGTGCGACCAGGCCGAAGAGCGCCCGTCTGGTGGTGAAATGACCATTCGGAGCAAAGACCTGGTCGTAGTCCACTCCAGGAACCTGGGAGAAGCCCTTGGCAATGAGATGGGCCTTGTACTTGTCTAGGGTTCCATCTTTCTTCCACTTTCGGCGAAAAACCCACTTCATCCTAATGGCCTTGCGGCCAAGGGGGAGCTCCACGAGCTCGTACACTACGTTCTCGTTGATGGCAGCGATCTCCTCCTGACAGGCAGTCTCCTACTGGTCTACATCAGGGACGGCACGGGCCTCACGTAGGCTCTGTGGGTCAGCTGCCAGTGGGGAAGGTTGTTCCGTCAGCACACGGGCAGTGCAAAGTGCTGCAGGAGCTCGGGCCAGAGTGGCGGAGACCGCACGTCGATGTTCCTGGGAGATGAGAGCATAGCCGAGGGCCGAGCCAGGGTGAGTGTCCTGAGCAACGAGGCCAAGGGCTGTCAGGCCAAGGACCTTGATGCCGGGCTCACCGCTCAAAACAGTGTGTGGGGAGGAGGGTGTGTCGACGGGTGTGCTGGAGGCTGGACGGGGGGCCCTGGTGCGAGGACCTTGGGGCGGGGCCAGCTTGCGCGGCTGCAAAATACCACCAGGAGCGCAAGTGTAGATCTGGTGCACCACGTTGCCAGTGATGGCAGAGGGAGCCTGGCGAGGAAGAGGTGGCAAGGCAGGGAACCGCTAGACAAAGGTGGATACGCGGGGACGGGCGTATCGGAGGCCGGAAGGGGGTCAGCCAAGGGTTCAAGCTGGGCTGAGGACTCAGCAAAAGACTCTCTATCTGACAGGCACACGTCATCACTGACAGGGGAACTCGGTGGCGAGGTGGGCGGCAAGGGAGGAGCATCCTGGCCATCCGCTACCGGGGGTGTGGATCAGATGGGATGACCTGTGCCGTTGGAACGAGAGCAGCGGCACGGTAAGTATCTCCCCCACGAGACGAAAGTGACGGAAGGAGAGAGGAGGTAGATCGGATGCGAGGGAGGTCACGAGGGAAGAGGTCCTCAAAGAATAGGGCATCACGGGACTCAACAACGTGATGCCGGACCGGGTCCCAGAAGCACCAGGCCTTGGACTCACGCGAGACACCGACGAAGGTGCAGAGACGACCGTGAGGGGGAAGCTTGCCATCTCGCTGGTCCCCGGCAATGCAGACGCTCGTAACGCACCCCCAAACACAAGCAGGCCAAAGATCGGCCCGCTGACCGCACCACAATGTGTACGGCGTGTCCTCGCGGAGAAGGGGACCATGGGGAACGCGGTTCCACACCCAGGTCATGTAGGACATGGCCTCAAAGAAAACGTCCTCGGACAAACCGGACTCGACACGCATGGTGCGGACAGCATCAGCCATGGTGCGGTTCCAACGCTCAGAGACACCATTTTGCTGCGGTGTCCAACCGGCGTACGTCTCATGACGGACCCCATGACTGGTGATATAAGTAGTGGTGTCCCCATGTACTCCCCGCCGCGGTCACACCGAAACCGATGGAGGGTGTGACCGCACTCGCACTCAGCCGCGAGGTGCTAGGCACGGATGGCGGAGGCCACATCGCTCTTCCGGCAGAGGCTAAAGGCCCAGCAATGGCGGGAGTAGTCATCCGTGAGGGTCAGCACGTATTGGCCACACTCGACAACGGACGCGACCAGGAGAGGGTCCTTGAGGTCCGAGTGGCCGAGCTCCAGCAGGTACGTGGCCCAAGAAGAGGACATAGGGTAGGAGGTTCGATGCATCTTTCCCTGAGCGTTGTCGATGCACACGGTGTGGCAAGGTCACTAGAAAGTGGAGGGATCAAGTTCGAGCACAGGCTGGGTGCGGAGCATGCTATCGACAACATCAAAGTGTACGTGGCGAAGGTGACGGTGGAGGAGGTGCACATAGTTGGAAGAAAAAAATTGGTGACAAACACATGTGTAGTGTCGAACAAGGAAGGGGACATGGATGAAGGAAGTCGAGTGACGTGCCAAAGGTTGTCAAGGCAAACAACACAGAATATGACCTGACCAGGCGGGCGAAGGGAGACAGTGCCAATGCCATAGGATTGACGAACATCCATGCTCATGAGATCAAGAGACATGACAGACAATAGGCTGAGTTCCAACCCCGGCATATACAGCACATCGGTCACAAAGACGTCACCGGACGGACCGCGAGAACGAACGATGCCAACACCATGACCGGCAAAATCTTTCCGGACCCAGTCCAAACACTGTGAACATTCCCAACGGGACCAAGCGTGTTGAACGCTTGGCGACGGGACTTCATGTGATATGTGGCCCCGGATTTGAGGATCAAGGTACCATCACGGTTGCGAACCGAGGTTGTGACGTTACAGTGAGTGATGAAACAGGACGCGGGAAGGGAGACGGAGGTCGCAAGATGAGCAGACAAGACAGATGCAAAATGGCCATGCCAGTCATCCAACCATGCGACATCATCCAAATCCTACCCCGAAGGGCAATAGGCGGCTTCCCCGAGGTCTCCTCAGAGGTCGGTCTCTGTCTGGCAGTAGGATACCTCTAGCTAGCAGTCACACAACTCGTAATTCCCTGGGAAGGAGGCGAGATGCCGAGCTGTGTGGTGATGAAGCTCTGCAACTGGCAGATCCGAGCAGCGTAGTCGACGGGCGCCATGACCTGCAGGGTTACATCTCCGGAAGGGGGATACGAGCTCCCTTAGGATGTTGGCTGTGGATAGTACACTGACTGCACCGTAGCGTACTGCTGCTGCTACAGCAGTACCACATATGGATGTGGCTATGGTGGGACATGTTGCTGCTACTGCTGTTGATGGAGGAGGAACAGCGGAATCTGCGGTCAAGGCTGAGGAGCCGGTTGCGGGGTGGAGTAAGTGATGGCCACATTGCTGCCACGGGAGAAGGGAGTGATTGTGGTAGCAGCAGAGGTACCAAGGCGACGCTTATGTTGATGGCGCAAGGCGGCGACAATGCAGGCCTCGTCAGGAGGGATGAGGCACGTGTACCAGTTGTGCCCCATCTGGCCGTAGTTGTGGCACGTCAGGGTGGTGCCACCAGAAGAAGACTGCTACCCCTTTCCCTTTCCCTTTCTGCCCTTCTTTCCCTTGCCATTGGTGCTGCTAGAGGAAGACGTGCCGGGAGAAGGGGTGGAGGAGCCGCCAGAGGTAGCAGCAACGGTTGTAGAAGAGCCACCACGCTAAAGCTGTGTGTCCTTGTGTGCTTCCTCGAGGCTAAGGAAGTGGTGGTATGCCCAGGTCAACAAAGTACCTTGGGCCGCCAGCGCCTCGAGGATGGGTAGACCGTAGGGGACAAAAATGTCCACAAACTCAGGACTGACACCATTGTTGATGGTGAGGAGGACTGAAAGCGGGGGAGGTGTGGCTGTCATGAGCCGGTGGAGGACATCGTCTGCACGCCACCAGTAGGTGGTGAAGGACTCGGACTCCCTCATGTGAAGGGAGCTGAACTCCTTCAGGAGCAGACTGACAGCTGCATAGCCGGAGGCGCGATATGGCCGCGTCAGCATGTCCCAAGCCCGTCGGGGATCAGCGTTGGTTTCGTCAGCGGCATCACTAAGAAACGGCTCCAGGGCAGTGCGGCCAGCATCGGTTGCAGCGAGGATGAGTGCGCGGACGGCACGAATAGCCTCAAGCGCTTGCTCCTAGACGACGCCGTGGTGCGGAAGGGTGTAGTACGGCCACAGGTCCTCCCCTTGTGCCCACATGCGATAGAGCAGTTCCCAAGATGGGAACTGCTCATCTCCGACGAGGGTAGGTAGAGGAGACTCGAAGTCCTTGCGCCGAGAGGGGCCAGCCGCTCCAGCGCCTAGGACGCTGGTAACCGTCTGCTGCTGGTTGCAACAAGCATCTGGCACAGCTGATCGACCTGGCGCTGCAAATCTGCTACAGGATCTGCAGCGGGCGGGTCTGCAAAGCTATCCTTTGTACCGGCGGCATTGCCCTGGCTAGGTATTGTCGGTGCTACTGAGGTTGCTGACGCCTCTGCTGCCGCTGTGGCTACTGCTTCTGCTGTTGTTGTTGCCATTGCTGCTGCTGCTGCCGCTGCTGCTGCTGCCATTGCCGCTGCTACTGCTGCCGTTGCAGCCGCTGCTGCTACTGCTGTTGCTGCTTCCGTGGTTGTTCCTGCCGCCGCTGCTGCTGCTACCGCCCCACACCGGGTTGGTGCGCAGTCTCCGCTCGATTAAGAGCTGGACAATGAAAGTGGTCCGATAAAAAATCTGACTGTGTTTCTTGCTGAATGGGATGGTGGCAAAGATTGACCTCCAGTCCATAAATTTGACAGAATTTGAAGTGCTGAAATTTTACATTTTAAGATTTCAGCACTTAATATTCAAGGTTGTCCAAATCAAGTGAAATTTGGACCACAGGTGCATCTGACTGTGCTAAATTCAGTGGTGTAAGTCTTGGCTTGAAAAGGTGAAAAAGGTACCAAAACGACCTAATTCCATGCTCAGCTCGAAATGTTAAACATTCTGGATCTGCAATGCGGGACGATTAATGCTGAAGGCTACAGACCAACAAACGAGCCGATTATGGTGTCTATAGAAATCTTGTGGCCTAAGCTTTCCAACTAGCCTATGTGCACAGTTTTTTACGTTCATTTGAGTCCGGTGCAGTCGGATGTAGGGGGCGTGGGTGGCTGACACGATTGGCTTCTACGTCTCCTCCTCGTCCGTGCGGCTTCCAGGAAGGTGTGAGGACGGGGCACTAGCTACAAATGGTTCCCCTGCCTCCTTCATCTCCCTCTTGGATGTATACTGCTGCCACTACTGCTGCTCCTTACTGTTGCAGCTGTGTCTGACACTGCTGCTGCTGCTGCTGCTGCGTCTATTGGGGGAGAGACTTGCCAAGTCGTCGCTCCGGCTCCAACGGCACAGGTCGTCCCACCTGCATCCACACCCCCGGTAGCGGATGGTCTGGATGCTCCTCCCTTGCCGCCCACCTTGCCACCCAGTTCCCCTGTCGGTGATGCCGTGCGCCCGTCGGACACGGAGTCGTCCGCTGAGTCCTCCATCTAGCGTGACCCCTTGGTTGACCCCCTTCCGGCCTCTGATACGCCCGTCCCTGCGGATCCGCCCATGTCTAGCGGTTCTCCGACATCGGACCCGGTGCCTACCCCTGCCTTGCCACCTCGTCCTCGCCAGGCTCCCTCTGCCGTAACTGGCAACCAGGTGCATCAGGTCTACACTCGCGCTCTTGGTGGCATTCTGGATCATCAACTCCAGGGCCACGCATCACATGACATCCTGTCACCAGGCGTTCAGCATGCTTGGTCCCATTGGGAATGTTCATTGTGCTTGTACGTGGTCCGGACAGATCTTGCCGGTTGCACTAGCAAGTTCCTTTTTGGTATCAGAGCTCTGGTTTGTTACTGAAAAGTGTGCGCGTCACAACACCAAAAAGCAGCTGGAACGAAGCAATGACTGATTAGGAATCAAGAATGAGCAACTAACTGAGACCCCTCCCAGTTCTAGCCTCACCTCGGCAAACCAGCCAACCAGGAGAATCCTAGCATTATCCTGTCTGGTAGATTTCCTATGTGAGCCTTGCCAGACACTAGACAGCCCAAAACCTGGGTGTTGTCCGTTTTGCCTAAAAACTGGAACATACCAGAGTAATCACGAAGCGAACGCAACCGTGTAGTCAGAATGAGCAAGAAAAAAGAGCTACAAGGAGTTATGGCTACCCAAACTCAGGTGCCGACTACACTGCTCCTAAGAGCCAACTACGACTACTGATGGCGTGACAGCCAAGTGTAGCTGCCGATGGACCTGTTCGTGTGAGGGTGTAGTGTCAGAAGCACGAGGAGGGGGAGAACCACATGCTCTGCTTCACGGCAATACATCCACTCCACCGAATAGCACCCCGTCGGCATCAACATCCATATAGTCAGTTGTTTGCACAAGCATGTACACCAGCCGAGAGGTCACGGTGTGAGTCAGTGAGGTGGTGCATGGACAAAACAACACCTTTTTCTCCATCCCATGCACCATTATATTTTCACGATTCAGCTGCGTAGGGTTTGCTGTTATGCTTTCGCTGCTTCTTTCGGTTTAACATTTGGACAACCAAACAGCCTGTACCGTGCCCGGGTTTGCACTTGGTTCTGTATGGCATCTCTGTGAGACTAGGAGCTATGTTTTGCTTGTTGTGACATCGGCGAAGGCGCTTGTTGCATGCGTGCATCGCCGTAGTACAGTGGAGGGGGATATCCCCTCCGCTTGCTCATCTGCTTCTCACTACTCACAATCTTTCAAGCATATCGTTGCCATCCCTTGACCAAATCTCGCGTCGTCTGTCACATTCTCTTCCACACAGCGTGCTCTCTTCCATCAGACGACGTATAATGGCTGAGTCTCCAGCACCTACAGATAGGTCATCGTCGCAGTTCACACAATGGCCTCCAGAGCTCGCTCGAGGGGTTTTCTCCTTTGCGTCACTCTTGGGGACAATCATCATCAACGACCCGTACAAAGAGACTTGAATATTTCAAGTCTCTGGAGGCCCATTTCCGTTTTTACCTTGCCATCTTATTCTGGGTCCGAAATGGGGGGGGTATTATGTGGAACTCGCGCGTTTGCACGAGTTTTCCGGTTTCAAAACTCGTAGTTTGACTTCAACGAACTCGAGTTTTTTTAAGCGTCCGTGCGAAATCTTTGCGTGCGAGACACAATCGGCGATTTTGTGTTGACTTCTCTCGTGTGCATCTCACTCTCGCTCTCGCTCTATCCCTCGTCCTCGCTCGCTCTCGCTGGCGAGGAGGGCGAACAAGGGCGAGGGCGCGAGGCCACGAGCCTTGTCCTCGAGGCCCTCGTGGCCTCTCAGCCTCTGATTGAGCCACAAGCTTGATCAAGTTGGTGGCTCGATTGACGGCTGGTGGTTTGCCGGTGGATGGCCGGCCGGTCATCTGATAGATCGCCGGCCACCCAGCCGGCCGGCCGCCAGCTGATTGGTGGCCAGTGCGTGGCTGGCCACCTGCCAGCCCTCGCATTAGTGAGGGCTGGTTGCAAACCACCCCCTTGCTAATGCGAGGTAGGATTGTCAAACTGGCCCTCCTTCTACATTTCTTCCCACATATTATGAACCGTCCCGGTTCATGACCACAAGTGAGAGTGCTTGATTGTGCATCGTCAACATTGTGAAAGAAAATTAATAGTTTCAATCTCCAGCTAAACACGAACATGTGCATGGCACTTGGAATTACGCTGCAGCTTGTTGGTCAACACGGCTAGCGGCCTACCCCCTTTAGGCGAGAGAGTCCACGCAACAACCCTGTTGGGCGTCCACAACCTCCAATGGTTGCAGTCCATGAATGCCACCCTGCGAGAATGTTGTTCAAATTTTTTGCGTTCATGTGGTGCCCTCCGCCACGCGTCGGTCTGTGCGAACTGCCAGCTCGCTCCAGTAATTGTTGACCACCCCTGTGGGCAACCGAGATTCGGAATTCCATGAGTTATGTTCAGGTCCACAACCGGCCCAATAAACAAGATATTCCCTAACAACCCATGACCGGAGTATACGCTCTCAGTGCTGGAGTAGACGAAGAACTTTGTATTGGCCATCGGTAGCAAGGACTGTCAGTGGTGGCTGAACGGTTTCCTCTACCATGTATGGAGCTAGTAGGCTAACATGAAACACGTCATGTATCTTCATACTTGGCAGAAGCAGCAATCGGTATGCCACTAGCCCGATGCGTGCAACGAAAGGAAATGACCCAATCCACTTCGGTAGAAGTTTTTGCGTCCCAGGCAACTTGAGCCAAAGATTCTTAGTGCTGAGCAACACTTTGTCACCAATGTCAAATGAGACCTCACGGTGATATTTGTCGGTATATGCCTTTTTTTGTTACGGAGCATCTTGAAGGTGACCCTTCGCCTCTTATAATAAGGATTTTATGCACTTGGGAAAGGCTTGAGTAGAAGGAACCTGTCCTATGCTTCCACTCTTCACTAATGAAGAGGGCAGCACTGGATGCCAAAAACTGTTCAACACAAATTGTATAAAATCTATAGACTTGTTCACCAAGTTATTCACCGCAAACTCTATTGGTGCCAGGATTTTGTCCTAGTTATTCATGGCAGTGCCCATGTACATATGGAGCATCTGCTCCAGAGTGCGCTTCATGCGCACTATTTTCTTGCCAGTTTGAGGGTGAAACGCTATCGATATTTTTGACTTATTACCAAAGTACGTGTGAACATTTTACCAGAATTTACTAGCCAATTTCTATCTCGATCAGAGACATTGTGGAATGGCAAGCCGTGGTACTTTACGACACACTCAAAGAAGAGACAAGCGGTCTCTTCTGCGCTTACATCAATGGTTGTAGGAATGAAGTGTGTAATCTTTGTCAGAAGATCCACAACCAATGGCATTGCGTCGTGGTCATGGACCATGTCTTGAAGCCAGTAATGAAGTCCATTACTGGCTAGTCTGACGTACTCCCATGGATTCCCAAGAATAGAAAGGTGTTGGAGGAATCTAGTAGGATTTTTAGCTTTATTTCAAAGACATCGGTCGCATGTCATACAATACTAACAGACATCGACACTCCATCCTGGCCACCAATAGTGGTTCGAGAGTTCCTGGCCGGTCTTTCGAGGTCCCACATGACATGTGACTGGCTGGTTGTGGAACAGGGAGATAATCTTTGGTCGAAGGTCTCCCGAGTCTAGCACAACAACTTGTTCTCCGTGCCAAAAGAAACCTGCAACCTCCACCAATCCGTACTTATCTAGATTCCGAGATTCTTGAAACCAAGAATCCACACAGTATCCCATTCGGATCATATTTATAAAGTCATTTTTGTTGATAATCTCTCGAGGTGGTTGTAGCAACGGTGCAGGGAGCTCTGGTGTTTGCACTGATGCTGTGGCAATGGTTATAAAACACCCAACAACCTCGGTTGTTGCTTAAATCTCCACAGGCTGTGGGCTCAGTGGATCAGCCATGTTGATGCGACCTAGCCGATATTTCCACGTGAACAAAAATTGGCTCAATTATTCACTCCAATGCGCATGTCGTCTTCATAGGTTCTGTTGCCTTTGAAAAAACACCAACGAATTTTGGTCGGTCACGACCGTCACACCTCCTTTAGTGCCTTCGAGGTACCAACGCCACATCTTGAAAGCGTGTACCACCACGAGAAGCTCTTGATCCCCAGTTGTATACCGTGTCTCAGCATGGATGGGCTTCCTGCTTTCATTCACAACTGGGTACCCATTCTACACGAGGTCTGCTCCAAGTCCTACTACACACACATCACATCGCACCTCTCAGGGTTGTGATAGGTCAAGAAGAGCTAAGACATGCGCCGTGGATCAAAGCTCTTTGACTTTGAAAATTCATCTTGCACTCAAAAGTCCAATCCCAATGCACATCGTTTTGCGTGAGCCTGGTTAGCAGCGCTACCAGGGTCGAATACCCTTGCATAAACTGTTGGAAATAGTTTGCAAGGCTGAGAAAAGACCGAATCTATCCAACATTTTCTGGGCATGGTCATTCCACGACGGCTTGGATCTTTTGTGGGTCGACACAAACATCGTCCTTGCCGACTTTGTGTCCAAGGTATTTGAGATCATCTTGTGCAAACTTGCACTTGCTCATTTTTGCATGGAACTTCTATTCTTGAAGGATCACGAGGACCTCGCATAGATGTTTTATGTGCACTTTCATGGATCTGGAGAAAATGAGGATGTCTTCAGGTAAACCAACAAAAAGTGGCCAAGTTTCTTGGTGAACATTTGGTTCATTTATCCTTGGAATGTTACTGGGACGTTCGTTAGTCTGAAGCATAAAACGTGGAACTGACAGTGTTCCATGTATGTTTGAAACGCGGTTTTGGAGACATCATCTCCCGTAATGCGGATTTGATGATATCCTTGAGACAAATCTAAGGACAAACAGACTTTTGCTCCTTGGAGTCGGTCAAACATGTACTCGATCCATAGTAAAGAGAATAAAATTTTTACCGTCAGCTTGTTCAGCGACCGGTAGACCAAGCACATGCGTAAACCACCATCCCTTTTTTTCATAAAAATGATCGGTGCACCATACGGCAAGCTACTTGGCTTGATCCACTCCTTTGCAAGGTACGCTTTGATTTGGCTTTCGGCTTCTCGCCTCTCTACCAGACTAAGGCGGTACATGGGTCTAAACAAAGGAATCGTCTCAGGTTGCAGTGGAATCGTCTGGCCCATGCGTCCTTCTGGTGAAATCCCAACCAGTGGGTCTTGGAATACATATCAGAACTCCGCCAATAGAGAATTTATCTCTTGTAGCATATCTTCCTTCATGTCATTCTCCACTTTCTGTAGCTGAGCCAAGAAGTATCTATAATCTTGTCAAATGCATCTCTTGATGTACATCACGTGCAAGCTTACATGGACCTTAAGTTGGGTTGGTGACACTTCCGTACTCAGAATCAACGTAAAGCAACGCTGTCCTTTTCATAGGATCAAACACTTTGATTCAAAGCCCATTAGAGCCTTGTTTTCATGGAGCCAGGGATCGCCTAGCACATCAAATGGGTAAAGTAAGTTTAGTACCTTCTATGTGTATCCTTGTTTGTTATTGTCACAGATGTGCTTGTGGTTTGGAGTCTCGTTAGTCTTCTTGACTTAAGGGTTTGGAGGCTGCTTGTCCTTTGCCCCGCCTGGCTATCTGGTTGTCCCTCCAATCCCCACAACATCCATGCACACGTTGTGGCCTTGCTATGCACGTGCGTTTGGCCGTGCATCCGAGTAGTACTTTGGGTTCGCCGAATGGAATTCACTCATGTAGTCCCGGAATGCCCTCCATCTTGTCCAAGCTTGGCCAATTGCCATTGTGGTGGTCTTGTCCTTTAGCTTCTGGCTGGCAAGACCCTCACGCAAGTACTCAAGTAGCAGACACTCTGGGTACTTGAAGCTATGCGTCCAATCGCCCTTGGTGAAAATTTTAGCTACCTCCACGAGTGCAGTCAACTTGCTCAAGTATACCTCATGCAAGCTATCCAGCTGTTTAAAGTCCTTGATCTTGTAGACAACACACTACGCCTCCTCATACTAGTTGCACTTCTTACACGTGATGGTACAAAAGGCCTCCCACGACATGCGTTGCCACTTTAGGTATGGTTACTACGCACCTCACTTCTTGACCACATACTTGAAGAGCCTGTCTTCAAGCCGCATCGTGGCAAGGCCACCCCACAGACTGAGTGGAGCCTTATGGAAATTTTCAATGTACTCCATGCAATTCAACCAATCTTTTAGCTTCACGCCCTTCCGGACGATCTCCACACAATGGAGGAAGGACGTGTTCATGACCAACTCCAAGGTCGTCGAGGTAGGAAAGTCCTCGTTGCCACTAGTGATGGCGTCAGCACCTGCATCCCGCGGCAATTGCCATTGCATCTATACCTGGGTCATGCTCTACAATGCCTTGTCGAGGTCATCGCATCAACGGGTTGACTCTTGAGCGGCCATGCGCTACAACTGACGATCACGGTCGTGGTCTGTGATGCTCTGTTCGACGTGGGCCAACAGGTTGGCAAACACGAACTTCAGCTATGATGTCGTCAGAGTGTTGACGATAGCCTCAAGGGCCTTGTGCTATCTGTGTACCTTTACCCACTATAGGAGGGTAAGATTTGCGTACACACCTCCGAGGAGTCCCACCTTCCAGAGAAGGCTATCGTCTGCAATGAAACTTGCTTAGGGGTTCATTTGCCCCATTACAACCACATTGTAGGAAGGGGGGTCCGTCTCCACTCCTCCAAGTGGTGCTAGACTCCCATCATCGGTGGTGATCTTGAGTTGGCTTGCCGCCTCGGTAGCCAAATCGACAAGCCTCTGGCAATGTTTGCAAATTTCCTTCACCGTGATATTGTCCGGCTCGTTCGCGCGAGAACTTCCTCCATGGCCGCTTTTGATGCCTTTGCTGCTCTCGACAGCCTTGCTACTGTCAGCAGTTTCAGGCAATTTGGCAACCACCTTGTCATTCTCGAGTGATCAGCTCAAGTTTGTCGCACGACGATGGCGATGATCATGATCCTCGTCGCCTCTGCCATCGTCGGCGTCGTACTCTTTATCGGGTCCACGCCTGGATGGTCCTCCTTGAGCGCGTCGTCCGTCATGTGGGGGTCTTCCACGTGCTCATCGACGTGCTCGTCAAGCACTCTTCTGGCTTCTGCACGCTTCTCGGTGTCATTGAGGTTGATTTCAGTTGCCTTCAGGGGTACGGTTGTCTTGGGTTTGGCAACCGTGCTCGCGGCGATGGCTCTTAAGACTTGGATTCCGCCGGGGGCGTGTGGTGAGGCCGTCACCATCTTGCCCTTGGTGGTCTTGGACGGTCCAGCACTTCCCACTCTGTCACCTGTACAACTAGCACGCAAAGACCGTTGTGATGGTCATCCCATGATGTTGGGGAGGTGTCGCGTCCCAAAGTCACCTTGCTCACATGATTGGTGAGGCAATTATATAACTTAAATCTGTCTTTCTAGGTCGCCATGGTCTGCACAATCACGTGGTAGAAAAATAGTATTTTTCTATGCCGCCGCGATCGGCACAATCACGTGGATTCTAGGCAAAAACCTAAGCCATGACTCACAGCACTAGGCAAGCTAAAGAGCCTAGAAAAATAAAGCAAGGACAAGATCAAGAAGCTACAATAATTTGAGCATCACTCAAAAAAGGTGAGGAGGAGGGGGTCGACTCTAACTAAAATTTTACACTCTCACACGCTCCCTCCTCACTAATCTTGTCTTCTTCTTAGTCTTCTTATCCTTTGGTCTTCCTTTACCTCTTCTTGCGTTCTCTTGACGCGCCTTGCGCCTACTTGGAGGCACCCTCCTTGTGCTCCTCAACAGATTGTGTGGCCTCTAAATATTTTTAAAGTGGCACCTTCCTCTTCTTTTTCTCTCAGGCCGTGAGATTCAATGGTACTAGGAAAGGGCACTGCCCCAATTTTTGGTTCAAGAGGAGGAGGCCTTGAGAAGAGGGGAAAACTTGGTGGTTTGGGGGTGGGCACTCCCCATCCCGTCCAAGAGAAATCCACTTAGCTCCCTGGTACATGGGAGAAGCTTAGAGGAGCTAGCAGAAAATCAATAGAGCTCCTGAAGAGCTTTCTAACATAGTTTACGGTACTCATAACGGTTACGTTTTAAGCCTGTATCCTCTCTGGTGTTTTTGCAACTGATGTAGCTGCTCATGGTGTTTTATATCCTTTATAGCAGCTAGAACCGTCGCACACTTGATCGCGAATGTCGTCTGGCTTTGAAAACCGCTATAAGGACCGAGTATCTAGCTCCTGCACTTAGGTCATCATTGGAGTTTGCATAATGGCGTCCAGAGCTCGCTCAAGGGATTTTCTCTTCCACGTCACTCTTGGGGGCAATCGTCACCAACGAAGGTGCAGGGATACTTTAATATTTCAAGTCTCCGGAGGTCCATTTCCGTTCTTACCTCGTCTCCTCATTCTAGTTCCGAAACGAGGGGGTATTACCTCGAACGTGTGCATTTGTACGAGTTTTCCGATTTCAAAACTCGTAGTTTACCCTAAACGATCTCGATTTTTGTTTTTGACGCGTCGATGCAAAATCATCGTGTGCGAGGCACAATCAGCGATTTTGTGCCGACTTCTCTTGTGCGCACCTTGCTCTTGCTCTCGCTCTATCTCTCATCCTTGCTCACTCTCACTGGCAAGGAGGGCGAGCGAGGCCGAGGGCACGAGGCCATGAGCCTCGTCCTTGAAGCCCTTGTGGCCTCTCAGCCGCCGATCGAGCCACTAGCTCGATCGGCGGCTGGTGGATTGCCCGTGGGTGGCCGGCCGGTCATCTGACAGGCCGTCGGCCACCCAACTGGCCAGCCACCAGCCGGCCGGCGGCCAGCGCGTGGCTGGCCACCGGCCAGCCCTCGCATTAGCGAGGGGTGGTTGCGAACCACCTCCTCGCTAATGCGAGGTGGGAGGGCCTAACTACCCCTCCCGATACACGTTGCTGGGAGGGTTATCGCATTCCC
This sequence comes from Penium margaritaceum, assembly GCA_023375785.1. Taxonomy (NCBI): domain Eukaryota; kingdom Viridiplantae; phylum Streptophyta; class Zygnematophyceae; order Desmidiales; family Peniaceae; genus Penium; species Penium margaritaceum. Next base: position 82,091 of record SZWC01002665.1, read on the forward strand.
TCATGGTATCAGAGCAGTTGAGAGACGACTATCCTCGCGATCCACCATACAACACGTAGCAGTAGTTGTAGAGACCTATGGGCTGTGCTGGACTGGGCATGGTAGGGCATACAGGTCTTGGCAACGTGGAGGCCCTGAGCTGAGGGCTCACGTCACCCTGTCCTCCGGTAGTGCTGGAGGCGAAATGCTACCGAAATGTTTTTGACCAATCCATCGTAGTAGCAGCCGTCTTGGCGGCGACGTACAGCACAAGTGACAGGGTCTTATGCCGACACCACAGGAGCACCTGCAGCCTCAGCAATGGTAGCAGCTGCTGGAGTAGCAGCAGTAGCAGCTGCAGGAGTAGCAGCAGTAGCAGCTACAGGAGCAGTAGCAACAACAGCAGTTGTAGGAGCCGGTACATTAGCCATTGCAACAGCTACTCAGCTGTAGCAGTATCAATCAAGCCAGCCGCGTTGGTTGAAGCAACAGCAACAGCGGCATTTGGCAGCCGTAGAAATAGACGTAGCAGCTACGGAGCAGCAGCAGCAGTCGCAGCCTAGTGAGCATCAACAGCTGCAGCATAAGCAAAAGTAGCCGTAGCAGGAGTGGTAGCATCGGCGCCGCACCAGCCACGCACAATAGCTGCGGCATCTGGCAGCCGTGCATAGCAGAGGCAGAAGCAATCTTCTGCTTGCTGCTTGCTGTCAAGAAGCTGCTTGGCAACTTCCATACTGCAAGCTCGCCGATCAACGAACTCATCGATCAGCGAGCTCGTCAGCCAGCAAAGCTTGCCGGCTGACAAGGACGACGATCACTGGTGGGAAAGGTGCCACCGGAGGGAGTAGCTCCTCCGGCGGAAACAAAAAAAAAAGAACAATGGACCAGGGTGGCCCCGGACCCACCTCTTTGGTAGCCCCTCTTGGCGACCTCGTCCCTTAAACTCATTTTTCTCTCTTCTTTTATTTTTTTTATTTTTTTTTTTCTTTCACCTTTTTTCATTCTTGGAGTTTTCTTTGTTTTCTTCCTCCTCGTTTTTGGTCGAGACCCGAGTACTAGGGGTTTTTTCTTGGTGCTGCGGGAAACCACTTGTGGATATCTCTTTCGACGGATCGACTGTGTGAAACCACTCCCTTGGCCAAGGTCTCATGGAGCTCATTGCAGACTACTAGAGGCATGTCATGCGCCTTTACACGTGCCTTAGGACTGGCCGGGAGATGCATCTATGCGCACTCAATGCCATCGTGATGAAACCATTGTTGAACCACGTAAAGTTCTTTACAATATTCAAATCAGGGGCCCTTTCTGAGTTGTTGGAGTCATTGCAACTGCTTGCTTTGGCTCAATGCTACTTTCTACAGGCGACATCAGCTCATGAGGCTACTATCGTCCATCAGTAGAGTCCACTTGTTGTAGCAATGATTGCAACCCCTCCTACGCCCATGTCCCAGTTTTCCAGTCCCACCTCCACCGTTTCCTCCTCCTCCTCTATCCCAAGTGGCCAGACTCAGGAAGAAAAAGAGACATGACGAGGGAGGGCAATAGTAGCAGCATAAGTCGATGAGCAGTGGCAGCGGAAGTTTGTTTACTGATACAACTGTGGGGGCGCTCATTGCTATACAGAGTGTGAATAACCACTTAGTTGGCCTCGGATCATGTGTGGCCTCCATGCGTCACTCTTGCAACGGATATCTTCTGGTGACACAAGGGTTGCCTCGTGCCCATGACCGTATCAGTCGCAACCGCTTCACCAGGTAGTAGTGATGACATGGATCCTCGGTATCGTATGATTGTATAGCTTTATCAGCTATTGGCGTTTTGTAGTCAGGGAGGTGCGAGTGTGTTGTCACAGTCGGATGGTCCCCAGACATCATTTTCTACTATGTCTATTGCATGTACTGATGCATGTGGAGGAGGTCAAACAGTCACTGTGTCTATTACATGTGATATGAATGGACCTAATAGTGCCAAATCACTTGACGATTCACAATTCCGTGTTGTTCTTTGTTGTCCGAAGTCCTCTACTTCATCACAAGAAGAGAGAGTGTGCCGTGGCATGTTGTTCAGTGTCGACTCGTCGTGAGCCAATTGGCACTTGGATCATTGACTCCGGTGCCACCCATCACTTGACTTTTTTTCGTAGTGATTTTGTCTTGCTTGGTTGTGTTGTGTCCGTTTGATCCATTTGCACAGGACCTAGCCAATCGTTGCCTGTCCAAGGAGTTGGAGCTGTGCGGTTTTATGGTCCATCTAGCTCCTTATAAATTTCTGATGTGCTGTTTGTCCCTGCTCTTGAGCTTAGCCTATTCTCCGTTCGTGCATGCACCAAAATGAGCACCATCATTCAACACTCTGATGAGTCTACCAAAGTGACTGCTCTGGATATCCGTACCATTGTTCTTCGTGCCTCCGTTGTTGATGACTTGTATCATGTGTCTTGTTGCACTCCATCTGCTTCTTCTCTGAATCCCTCTATAGCATGTGTATTTGGCACTAGTATTCTCTTCCCTCAGCACCATCGCTTTCTACATCGCTTCCTCTTCCATATGAGCTTGGATGTTATGTCCAAGCTCATTCGAACAAAGCCAGCTCCTGGTTTTGCCATGGCTTCCTTTGAGAAGCCGTCCAAGACCAGTTGTATTTTTTTCCGCCTTGGGTAAGATGAATTACTGCTCTTATCCAGAATCCACTTCCCGGGGACTACGTCCACTCCAGTTGTTCCACTCGGACCTCCTTGGTCCTCTCCCAGTGCATTTCCTCTCATATTGGGGTCAACATGTTCTCACCCTGACTAATGACTTCACCCGGATGGGATGGGTCTACAGCCTCTGCCACAAGAGCGATGCTGCCCTTGCGGTTCGCATGTGGTTGGTGATGGCTGAGCGCCAATCTTATCACACCCTTCACACATTCCGCTTAGGTCTTTGTAGCAAGTTCTTAGGCGAGATGGATGCCTATTTTGTCAAGCATGGTGTCTTTTACCAGCTCTCTGCTCCCGCTACACCATAATATAACAGTGTGTTAGAGAATTGGAACCGCACCATCTAGGATGTGGTTTGTGCCTTGTGGTCCGAGTGTGGTCTTCTAGAGTCCTTCTACATTTGAGGGATGCTCCTGCATGACGTTGGCCTGGAACCGCCTGTCGCATGGTCCTCTTTTAGACCATGTCATGCCAAACGAGCTATGGTTCCACCACCACGCCGATCCCCATCTAGCTCGTGTTTGGAGGTCCCTTGCCTGTGTCTAGCATAGTGAGGACCACCAGGGGTCCAAGATCTAACCTCGGGTTTGCAGGTGTGCCTTCCTCGGCATCTCCCTATGGTCAAAGGTTTTGCGCTTTTGGGACCCCACTCGCCACGGCATTGTCGATTCTCGAGACCTGTCCAATACTCTGTCACTGGCCACCGGCCACATTCTCATTTGTGTGGTTTCCTACAAATGGGTCCGTCTGGGCCTCCTCACCAGTGATCAGTCTCCGGCTGTTGAAGATCCGGCCATCTTGGCTGTGGTTCCAATAGTCTCATCTGTCCCCTCCGGCACATCTGATCTCGTACCAGTGTAAATCTCCTCTCCCACAGCTAATCCCATGCCAGTGTCATACCCCTTTGGCACACCTGCTCCCGTGCCAGCATCAGCCCCTCCTGCGCACCTGATCCCATGCCAACAGCAGTTCCTTCCGGCACATCTGATCCTGCACCGGTGATAGCGTCCCCAGTCACTCCTATTCCTGTGCGTATACCTACTCCCCTCCATGCGAGCCAGCATCTGTCCATGTTCCTCCTATACCCTCTTTACTTCTCAGTGAGTCCACAACCTCTACAACAATGGCCCAACAGCCTCCTCTACAGCCCAAGGCGAGCACCGGCTACTCTGGCGAGCCCGTTGTCTTCGCCGATCATTGGCCTCTAGGGCTCAACAAAGTTCTGACTCGGTGCCTAGACGTCCAACTCGTAGCGTACATAGTGGCGAGCCTAGCATGAAGGCCCTTGGCCTAACTGTCTAGGCAAAGTACACTAAGGTGCACCTTGCCTGCCCTGTCGGTCACGAGTTGGTCTCTTGAGAGTTCTTCTCTCTTGGGATGTCGCACCCGACCTAGTCGTGGTCAGGTCGAGTCCGGAAGTGTGTGTTTTAGCCACACGGAGCTCTTCCTTGATGACACCTGATCCATGCATGTTGAAGGAGGAACTCTCAATTCATAACGCAGAGTTATGGGGTGCTACTTGTGAGGATGAGCTCAGAGCCATCCTTGTGCACAATGTCTATGAGCTTGTCGACCTCCCGCCTGGGTAGAAGGTTGTACATGCCAAGTAGGTCTTTTGCGAGACGATGAAGCCTGATGAAACACTGGATTGCTGCATGGCTCACTTGATGGCCAAGGGGATTATATAGGTTGAGGGTGTGGATTTCACTAACACCTTTGCACCCGCTGTCCGCATTACCACCTCTCACGCTGTGTTTGGGATTGTTGCTAACCATGAGTGGAAGTTGCACTAGATGGATTTGAACAACGTGTTCCTTCATGGCAGTCAATAGGAGGAGATCCATATAGTCCAGCCACCAAGGTTTGAGGTCGGTGACAAGGTCTGGCGCTTGCGCAAGGCCTTGTATAACATGAAGCAGTCACCCCGATGTTGGAACCAGGAAATCATTGGCACACTAACACGTAATGCGTACGTGCAGAGTGACGCCAACCCGTCCTTATTTCTTAGACATACAATCGACAACTTTACCGCCTTCCTGGTGTATGTGGATGACCTCATGATTGCATCTCCTTCAATAGAGGTCATGAAGGAGGCCAAGGCAGCCCTTCAGGCTGCCTACGGGATGAAGGACCTTGGTCCTACAATTGTATTTCTTAGGATGGAGATCGTGTGTGATCGTCAGTAGAGGACACTCTTGCTGTATCAGGCACGTTACGTCCACATTGTATGGGGGCAGATTGCGAACCTCCTTGGTGTAGGTTCCACAGCCTCCACCCCCATCACACCTGATGGGCAAAATACTATGAAGATGGATGATCCAACGTTGTTGGAGGAGACAGTGGGCGTGAGCCTGCACTTGTGCCACATTGGCTCTCTGTTTTACTTAGCTACTACTACACGACCAGATATTGCCTTCGTCTTCAACCTCTTTCCAGAGTATTTGCAGTGTCCTCAAGCGAGAGCCCTTCATGCGGATGTGCGAGTGGTGGAATACGTGGTCTCTACACCATACTTTGAACTCTTCTTTTGATGCCAATATTTCATGGTGGTTAACGACTACACAAACAGTGACTAGACAGGGAGCCCTGATGGGTGTAGTCGAACTGGCTACGTGTTCCTATTGGGTGGCACCACTTTGCTGTGGCAAAGCGACAACCATGACTGCATTGTACGTAGCTTATTAGAAGCTGAGTATGTTATGCTGGAGTTGTTGAGATAGTGTGGCTGCATCTTCTGTACAGCGAGTTGCATCAGTATGTGCCTTGCATCATTTTACGTTGTGATACCCAGAGTGCTCTTGCCATTGAAGAGAACTCAGCTGTGTTTCATTCATGCACAAAGCACATTGCTATTGAGCACCACTTTTTGCATGGTCTTGTGGAGCGACAGGTGATCACTGTTGTATGGGTCACCACGGGCATGCAACCTATTGACTTCCTGACCAAGGCACTCGTGCATGGAAAGTTCATGGTGGGCATTCCATCTGTTGGGCTTCGCCCATCACCTGAGAGTGGCTCATATTAGAGCACGTGAGTATGGAGTGTTGAGCATCTTGTTGCACACCTGTGTCATTTCTGCACGTGCATGGAGATGCGTGCCATCAAATCATGGAGGAGTGTTGTGATGCGAGTCGACCCTGTCTGTTTGTACAGCTTATTGTGACCAATCGGTCATGTCCATGCTCGTGAAGATCCTTGATGCAAACCCAGCTGGTGCCAAAGCACCAACGGGTGTTAGCTTCATCCATTAGCATCTGCCAGACAGTTGCCACAATGTACAGGGTGCTTTTTGGGATGTTCTGGAGTTTTGATGTAGTCACTAGAGTTTTCTTGGTGGACTGAGTCTTGGTCCTTATTTTCACATTTTGCATTGTGTGTCCACCAACCAATTCAGGACCTGTGCATGTTACCAATTGTAATATTTGGATCAAAATCTTGTACCTCTAGTTTCATAAGGCGTTGTGTTCACATGATCGTGCACAGAATTATGACCAAAACAGTGATTTTGGGCCGCTTTTAGGACAAACTAGAACTGTTGTGTGCGTTACCCGCCGTGCGCTGCGGTAGGTATTTGTCCTTTGTGCTTGTCAATTTTCATTCCTCTCTGCATTACTAAGCTAGTTGAGCTTATGAGACTTTGCACCTCTCCCTAGCCTAACCCTTGTTGTTTCTTGTACTTGCTTGCTTTCTAGTGCGTCAGGTGACTGGACAGTGTCGCCACGTCAGTAGTAGCAAGGCTAGGAAGCTTCCGAGTAGTTTTTTTGGCCCTAGCATCCTAAAGTTTCCAAGGGCCAGAGCTCCCATGAGCAAGAGTACATCCAGGAGGGATTCATCATGTGGTTGTATGCCAGTGCTTGGGCAACTGGTGCTGCTGATGGAGTGCTGATGGAGAGGACCACCAAGTGAGTCTTCGTCTTGTAGCAAAAGGTTCAGAGCAGTTTCCCACTTTGTCTCCTATATACAATGTGATAGAAAGAAGCATGTGAACCAAGACAGGAGGCACTATAGGTGTGATTGGTTACAACTAACCCACCAACATGAACACTTCCCCATGACCCACAGTCAGAGCTCACACATGCTAAGACAAGCCAGTATCACTTGAGAAAAGAACATGGAGACAATGATCAACCAGGGTCATGGAGGCAGATCAGACCAATACAGTAAATTCCAAACTTGAAGACATTTCTTTTCAGTGCCTTGGTGGGGAAGTCAGTCCATTGTGAGCAGGTATTTATCCAAACGATCCAAACCAAGCCAGCGGCAATTCATTCACGAACAAAATGATGCTCAATATTGATGTGTTTTATAGGAGAGTGATGCATGTCATCATTTTCAGCGATGGTTTTTTTGCTCTGATTATCGCAGTATTGGGTGACACAGTGAATAGGAACACACATCTGCTATAGCAAGCGGCAAAGCCAAACGGCCTTACATGTACCCGCACCAAGAGTTACATACTCAGCCTTACTGAAGGTCCTTGCCACACACCCTTGTTTACAACTTTTCCGGGAAATGGCAGTGCTCCTAACCAGTATCATGTAGCCTGTGTGACTGTGTGCATCTACATCATGAGCCCAATCACTTTTTGTATATCCATCAACCCTAAGTGAGGAAGGTGTTATGAAGTACAGGCTCACAACTGGGATTGAGTGTGTGCATCGCACTACACAAAGTGTCACCTCGAGGTGTTGCTCCCTTAGACGCTGAGAGAATTTTGATAGAAATTTCAGAGCAAAGGCAACACTAGCACGAGTGGTGGTGGCGAGGTACATGAGGGAGCCAATGACATGCAAATATTCAGTGACGTTCATTGTCTCCCCGAGATTGTATTTATTCATTGACTTCAACAGGGTCTGTCCTGCTCAGGTCATTGGAGTAGAAGCTGAGAGAACACTCGATAGCAATAGAGAGAAGTGCTCCCCCAAGCTGGAAACATTTTCAGCCTCTTGGTGGACATGCAATTTCCGTTTTGCACGTTCCTGCTCAAGTTCCATGCCAAGAAAAAATTGAGTTGGACTACGATCTTTCATTTTGTAAGCTTATGGAAGGAGGATTCTGGCTCCTTGAACATCAGCTTGTTGAGGAGATGCAATGAGCATGTCATCTATGCACACGAGGATGCAAAAAAGGGGGAGACTGTGCACTAAAAATTTGAGCAGGATCCACAATGCTTTTACACTAACCCCCTTCCTTGCAAGTGGATGTAATCTCCTGGTTCTAGCAGTGTGGTGACTGCTTACGGTCTTACAAGGCCTTGTGTTGTCACCACACCTTGTTGGTGCCATCTGCGAATCCTGGAAGTTGAATCATTTATATCTCTTCATCCAGCCTGCTGTGAATGAAGGAATTGTTCGTGTCCATTTTCTCGAGTTCCCAATCTTGTTGAGCAAGCAAGCTGAGAAGGGCTTGTGTAGTGTTGTATTGGCATACAAGGGCAAAGGTATCACGAAATTCCATGAAAGGAAATAGGAAGAATCCCTTTGCTATGAGACATGCCTTGTAGTGCTTGACTGTATTTTTTTTCCAGGGGGGAAGTCCATAAGGTCATACATACCATGCTCCGTAAAAGCTTTGATTTCATTGTTCATGATTGCTTCCTAGAAAAAGGTGTAGCGTGGCAGTGCCATGCCGACCGGTCGAAGGAGCCACGTGGCTCGAGCGGGGTCACTTGGGACTGTGGGCGGTGAGACGGGATGGCTTGAGGGTCGGAGACCCTCAAGCACCGCGGTTTTGGCCTAGTCGGCCAAGGATTCCGTCGAATCCGTTACTTTGGTATCAGAGCTCCAGGGCTCGAATCCCACGTCGGGATTACCGGAGATGCCGAGGCGGCTCTCACTCCTAGCGGGGGAGAGTCTAGCGTGGCAGTGCCATGCCAACCGGTCGAAGGAGCCACGTGGCTCGAGCGGGGTCACCTGAGACTGTGGGCGGTGAGACGGGATGGCTTGAGGGTCAGAGACCCTCAAGCACGGCGGTTTTGGCCTAGTCGGCCAAGGATTCCGTCGAATCCGTTACAAAAGGAGTTAACAGCTCGTGAACTGTTTCAGGCTCTATATGTAGTGATGAGAGACCAAGAATAACAAAACACTGGGCAACATACCAGAGACAGACACACTGGTGAAACTCATGCTCAACAAGAAAGTACCTGGCACCAGTAGTAGGATTCATCACCAACATAAAATCTGACTGTTTGGCTGACACGGCGAGCCCAGGGGCATGAAGTCCAGGTTCACCGAGCTGCACAGTTTGACCAGGAGATGTGGGACTGAGTGTGAGAGAGCTTTGAGCGGTGTTGGTGGTCTTGAGAAATTGTTCAGGAAGGACATGTAGGCAACTTCCGCGTACGTATGGGGAGACCGGACGAGTGTCAGAGGTAGAAGCCTGCCTCTACTGTACCTGAGATTGGGACAAGAGTGGGAGGAGATGACAGGTGGGAGAAGTCACAATCAAACACGCTCAAAGACGAGGGCATCTTGATATTCAATGGCACGGTGGTAGTAGGAATTCCAGAACCCCCAAGTTTTGGAGAAAGAGGAAATGCCAACGAAGATGGAAAGACGGCCGCAAGGGGTGAGTTCTCCCTCACGTTGGTCATTGGATAACCACACCGCCACGACACAACCCCAAACACGCACAAGACGCAAGTCAACACGAAGACCAGCCCAACGTTCAAAGGGTGTGACATGACGTGGGAGAGGGTCATGAGAAACATGGTTCCACACCCACGTCATGTACGACATGGCCTCAAAGAGATGAGATTGACCTAATGTTATGAGAAGAGAGTGGACACCGTCTGCTAGAGTGCAGTTCCAGTGCTCAAATACACCATTTTGTTTGATTGTGTAGGGTGAAGACAAACCCATTCGCACTCCTTATGACTCAAGAAAGTGAGAGGTCGGACTGAGAAATTCACCACCATGATCACAGCAAAAAACATGACATTGGCGGCCGTAGGCGCATTCAGCCCGAGGAAACCAAGATTTGAAAATTTCAGTGACCTCACTTTTGTGGCATAGGGCAGAGACCCAATGGTAGGGAGAGAAGTTGTCTGTGAGAAAAGGCATGTACCAACATAGACCGCTGAGAAAGTCAGAAGGAAAGGGGAGCCATGACATTAGCATGAGAATTTAAGGATTCAGAGCCTCGGAAGGGTGAGCGATGCACCTTCCCTTGAGCACAGTCAAGATAACCTGAAGAAAAATGTACGAAAAGTACGATGTTTTCCAGGACAGTGGTAGGCGGTGCACGAAGCACGTGAACAATGACAACGGTGTGACTTTGACATAGGCGGTGGTACAAGAGCTAGGTGTGCTCGGGCAATAATGAGGTTGCAACGTGGGTAAGAGAAGAGGTAATCAAAGGTGGAGAGAGAGAGAGAGAGAGAGAGAGAGAGA